>JASVER010000119.1:2655175-2667916 GCA_030449065.1 Oceanodroma leucorhoa
TTGTGACCGAAGTGCAGGACCCAGCACTCTTTTTGTCGTTAATATATTTGTAGAAACATTTTTTATTGTCTCTTACGACCGTGGCCAGACTGAGTTCTAGCTGGGCTTTTGCCATTCTAATTTTCTCTCTGCATGACCTAAYGAGATCCCTGTACTCTTCTTGAGTTGCCTGCCCCTTCTTCCAACAGCGATAGACTCTCCTTTTTTCCCTGAGTCCCAGCAAAAGCTCCTTGTTCAGCCAGGCYGGTYRTCTTCCCCRCCAGCTCCTCTTACGGCACMTGGGGACAGCCCGCTCCTGCGCCTTTAAGACTTCCTCCTTGAAGACCTTCCAGCCTTCCTGRGCCCCTTTGCCCTTCAGGACCGCYTCCCAAGGGACTCTCTCAACCAGTGTCCTGAACAGGCCAAAGTCCGCCCTCCGGAAGTCCACRGTAGTGGTTTTGCTGACCTCCCTCCTTACTTCACCAAGAATCAAGAATTCTATCATTTCATGGTCGCTAAGTCCAAGACGGCCTCTGACCACCTGTCCTGGTTCTGGCTGGGACAGAGTTAACTCTCTTCCCTGTAGCTGGAGGGGGTGCTGTGTTTTGGGTTTGGCAATGAAAGGAATGTTGATGGCCCATTGATGCTTTGGKTGTTGCTGGGTGGTGCTTGCACCGACAGYCTCCCCTGCCCTTTTAGGTGCAGGGGGACCTGGGGGGGAGCATAGCCGGGGTGGTTGACCCAGCTGGCCAATGGGGTATTCTATACCTTGTGACGTCATGCCCAGCTTAAAAACCGGTGGCGGTTCCTTCGGGGGGAAGCGCACGGTTCGGGCGGTTGGTCCAGAACACGTGGGGTGAGCAGTTGCGTTGTGTATCGCCTGTTTTGTATATTCTGTTATTGTTGTTATCATTGTTATTATCACTGTTCTCCTTTGTTTTATTTCCATTATTAAACTGTTTTTATCTCAACCCGCRGGTTTCCCTCCGTGTGCCCTCCCGATCCTCTCCCCYATCCTACCGGAGTGGGGGGGTGAGCGAGCGGCTGCRTGGTGTTTAGTTGCTGGCTGGGGCTAAACCACGACACCAAGACATCTCCCACCAGTCTTTCTCTGTTGGTAAACAGCAGGTCAAGCGAGGCACCTCCAGGTGCTTAGGTAGGCTCGCTTACCAGCTGCTTCAGGAAGTTATCTTCCACGCACTCCAGGAACCTCCTCGACTGTTTCCTCTCTGCTGTGTTGTATTTCCAGCAGATGTCAGGTAAGTTGAAGTCCCCCAAGAGGACAAGGGCTAGCGATGGTGAGACTTCTGCCAGCCGCTTGTAGAACGCTTCGTCTGCCTCTTCATCCTGGCTGGGTGGTCTGTAACAGACTCCCAGCAGGATATCTGCCTTGTTGKCCTTCCCCCTCATCCTAACCCATAAGCACTCGACCTGATCATTACAGTCGTGGAGCTCTGTACAATCAAAACACTCCCTGACATACAAAGCCACCCCACTTTCTCTCCTTCCTCACCTGTCCCTTCTGAAGAGCTTGTAGCCATCCATCACAGCACTCCAGTCATGACAGTCATCCCACCMTGTTTCTGTGATGGCGACTAAGTCATAACTATCCTGCCGCAAATGGCTTCCAGCTCGTCCTCTTTGCTGCCCATGCTGCGTGCATTGGTGCATTGGTACTTGAGCCGGGCTATCGATCTCACCCCCGACATTGGCACACCACCCCTAGACATCTCTAGCGAGCCTGGTTTTACGCCCTTCCCCCTTCGAACCTACTTTAAAGCCCTCTCGATGAGCCCCGCCAACTCATGGGCAAGAATCCTTTTCCACCTTTGAGACAGCTGAACCTCATCCGTCACCAGCAGGCCCGGTGCCGTGTAAACCTCCCCATGATCAAAAAAGCCAAAATTCCACCGATGGCACCAGCCTCTGAGCCACGTGTTAATCAGGTGTGTTTTCCTGTTCCTTTCAGTGTTCTTCCCTGCCACTGACGGGATTGAGGAGAACACTACCTGTGCTCCTGATCCTGCAACCCACCGCCCCAGTGCCCTGAAGTCCCTTTTGATCGCTTYGAGACTTCTCTCCGCAACCTCATCACTGCCAACCTGCATAACCAACAGCGGGTAATAGTCMGAGGGCCGCACCAGASCAGGGAGTCTCCTAGTAACGTCTCTAACCCAGGCCTCAGGGACGCAGCAGAATTCCCTGTGGGATGGGTCCAGTCAGCAGATTGGGCCCTCTGTTCCCCTCAGAAGGGAATCRCCTATGACAATTACCCTCCTTTTTTTCTTAACAGAGGCAGTCATAATGTGTGGGGCTGACTGACTCACCCTAGGTAACCCCCTGGATGGACCTTCATCTACATCCTCACTTGCCTGGCCCTCAAGTTCCAGAGCCCCRTATCTGTTGTGTAAGGGCAACTGGGAACGTGAGGGAGGCYGGGAGGRGATTCGCCAGGCRCCCCGAGCAGGGACCCGTTTCCATTCCCCCCCATCTCTTAGGTCCCCTCCTTCTGCCTGGTGGCAAGAGGGAAGGGGGTCCTCTGCTTCTTGTGGAGCCTCCACCTGCTGCCTTTGCCTCAGGGATGGTAACGCGTGGCTCCACCAGTCTATCTCCCTCAAAGCAATCCTCTACCAAAGCCTTCTCCTTTATTCCCTTGAAAGCAATTGGTGTCACCGTTCTGTTCAAGAGTTATTTTGGAAATGAGGTCAAAACAGAATTATCAGGCAAAGACTGCAAAATACCAGTCCAGGCAGGTACCAYGCCACAGACGGGGATGCTCCTACTCTGGCTCTGCGACTGGCCCCACTGGAAGGAGTTGAGCAAATAGCAAAAACTCTAGATCCACGCTCATACATTGAACCATTGACCRACATCTCAGCTTAGAATAAGTTTAAATTGGATTCAGTTTTAAGAGGGGCATGCAGGAGTTCATAAATAATTTTTCATATGTATCAAGTGGGTCAGTTCTGGGCTCCCCAACCAGCATCCCCAACCCTGGTCAAATCCCATCACCTCTCTACGCCCCAGCAACAGTGTGTCGCAATACTGACCTTYTCTGTAATGTGTTTAAAAAAGAATAATCCTGTAGGAGAGCAGGAGGAAGCAGAAGAATAGGCCTTGTCAGCTCATTAATGGGCTTGCCAGGAGGATCGTGCCAGCACAGCTCTGCTAGCCAGGCCCCCAGCAGAGATGCAGGCTGAGGAATTGCCTTTGCTAGTGGGGTTTATGATCCCACCTTCCCCAAGAGAATAAGCCAAAAGAAGAAAGAAACACTGCATTTACAACAAGCCATAAACCCAGTGTTTTTTCCTCGATCATAATGCAAAACCCCACCTTTAGTTTCTGTTCACAGACCCACGGCGCAGCGGCACTAAACCTGGCTCCTTCTCTGAAGCCAGTATTGGGGCAACAGCTCAGGCTCTCTGCCCACGGCTGGGTAACTCCATGCATCCCATCAGAGGACATYGAGGCACCAGGGCTATCACAAAGTGGCCCTCGTGGAGGGGGCATCTGCCACACCGTGCACATAAGCCAAATAAGCCCAGCTCTTGCTGTTAACATCGGGGGCACAGTAGTCCCCCTTCCCCATAAAACGCTTTTCTCCGCATTAGCAGGGTACGTGCTGGAACAGTGACTTGGCCTGTACCTATGCAGCATCTTAAATAACATCCTGYTTTCCTAGAGGTCCTCATTTCACCTCCAGATTTGGGGTTTTACTTTACACCACAACAGGTTCGATGATGATGCAGGGCAGGAGCAGGAWAAAAACATTTTTTCCATATTTGAAAAGTTGACCCTAGCCTTCAAAAGCATTGATGACAGCTTTGATCTCCAAAGGCTGCATCAGCTTTACCAGTCCTCTTAAGCCAGCCCTTCAGCTACGGCTTTTCTGGTTTTCTCCGCGCACGCCCTCCCTTGCCCACGCTTTGCTTCCGAAAGCGCATCCAAGCGCATCATGCTCATCGGCCTCAAGCAGAAAGAAATGCGGAACTGCAAGTTGCTCAGTCCTCACGGTTTTAGGAGGCTCCAGCGAATCTTGCCTCATGTACCTATTGCACGGTGAGCTTRGCAAGCGCTGGGTGCTCCAGCGGGCTCCACCACGGCCGAGGGCCCCATGAGCCGTCGCTCCCAGCACACAGCACCGAGCAGGACGAGCGAGTGGGCGTGAAACAGGGCGCACCCGGGACGTCACGGTGCTCCCTTTGAAGAGCTTGCTGCCCTGGTTCAGCGAGGAGCAGGGTGGAGCAGCCCTGCCGTCCTTACGCAAGCTAAGGTCACACCGAGTTTGGGCTGGAGTTGCCAAATTTCCCAGAGTGGGGCCGTCGGGAGAGGGCAAGGAGAAGAAACAGCTCCACATGGATCAGGTGTGGGTCCAGCCCCATGATGGGGGCAAGGAACTGACCTCAAGGGAGGACACCGACACTGTGAGTTGCTGGCAGCCCCACCACAAATGGTCTAACATGCAGAAAATTGATTGAGCTACAGGGTGCACTCAGTGTCGGAGCGCCTGGTCCTTCACATACACAGTTTGGCTTATTGATTTACAGCGATCCACGGCACAGAGGTGCCCAGGCCGGGAAAGAGCCATCATKGACCATGGCCGCTGACCTCCAGCACTGTGCCGATGTCACCACTGCATCCTGGCCCACTGCTTCTCCTGTCTTAGCTCACAGCACCTTGTCACTACATGAACAACCATTTAAAAAAAAAAAGAAAATACCCAGGAAAGCAGAAGTGGGTTAGCCAGATTAAGAAAAACGTGATACTGGTTTGAGGCCAAGGTGGTGCCATACAGATAAAACACACATGATGTAGAGCGACCTGCTCTTTGGGATCCTTCCAAAGTCCTGTGCTAGGAAATCACAAAGATAMAGGTGGGGAATGGCAGGTCCAGTAAGTGCACAGCACGCCGAAATTTCTTTGATAAATGAAGGAGCAGAAATTCAGGGACTAGTTCTCCTTTCAGTCCGATTTTAATCAAGAGAGTAAAAAAGATTACAAAACTATGGTTTTGTAATGCCTGTGCCCTGCATAAACAAGAAACCGKTCCTCCGTCCCCTGTCCTGCAGCATCCACACGCTCTCCCCAGGGACTTYGGGAGCAGAGCAGCTCCCAAAGCAGATTATGGCTTTTGCAGCCCAGTGCTGTTTTGCAATTAGACTTTTTTTCTCTCTCTCAGGGCTGAAGCCTCATTAGGAGGGGAGGGCAACGCAATCTGGCCTACTTTGAAAATGCTCGCTGGAGTAAGGAAAGATTTCCGCACCCAGGGCCGAACGCAGGAATGTTGGCTTTGCCGGCCAAGTCCCTCCCTGTTCTGCCACCCAGAAAAAGCTGCAGCTGGAAACTGCAGCAGCCTGAGGGGCTTACATGTCGTGCCTCAGTTTCCCTAGCTGTAACAGAGAGACGGCAGAGAGGCTGGCAATCACTAGCTGCAGAGGGCACTGTGCCATAATTCAAATCAAGCGTATCGTGTGTTGGCTTTCTTCAAAGTCGGCCTGAGGTACTCCTCAGGCTTTTTTATTAATTGCACTGCATAAAAAAACAGGGTATGTGACCTTACGTTCGTTGCGGAGAGGAAGCCCCATGCTCTTTGTACTTTCCTTTTTCACTGGCAGGCATGGCGACTGCACAGACCCGCTAAAAACCCTACGGACATGCTGAAGGCAGAGAGAACGCCTTGGATTTAGGACAAGCAGGCACGTTGGGTTTAGGACAAGCAGGTGCAGGAGCGCTCTCTTGCTCACCCATAACTGACRCTCTCCTCCGCAAGCTGAGCAAGGCTGACACACAACGCTCCCTTGCCCAGGGAGCTGTCTTTTTAGCAGCCTGTCCACTTATGAGACCATTTTATAAATAATAATAGCTTTTAGGAGGCATGCCTCATAAMGAGCCCTAAATCAAGCTAAAAGGCCGCTCGACTGGGTGCGGGCTGAAACGAGGAGCTTCAGCGCTGCCCTGAAGTACACCCAGCTCTGAGCAGCCCAGGACCAGCACAGCCCCCTAAATGGAGTTGTCCCAGCCCAGTTTGGGCTGGGTGAAGCTCTCTGTCTTCTCTAAGACAAGCAATCGCAAGATAGACTGGTGGGAAGAGGATATCTGCAGTTATAGCTGCCATAGCTGTAAAGGTTACACACAGTCATGAAAACGTCGTTACAAACCCATCCATTGTAAACACCACGATTAAGTCAATCCCCACCAAAAAAAAAAAAACCAAACCAACATTAAATGGGGATTCTGGCCAACTGTATACAAGGATTGCATTATCTCGTTTTAAGTTTTCAAAATTGTAATTTTGATCTCAGCTGTACCTCTGGAGTTTAAGGCTTCTCGTGAAAGCTGAGCTAGCTTGTGGTTTAAGGGGACCATCACAGGAGGAAGAGTTACAGTCTTGCTGTCTCTTGGATGAAGTGGGATCATGTTGAAATTAAATGTGAAGCCTCCAGGCTTTCATGCAAACATTTTGAAGTCTTAAAAGCAATCAGAGAGGGGAAAATGTGTCACTATTTGCCACAGCCTGCTCCTAATCAGGCCACTGCAATCTCCTTTGCGCAGAAGTGCTTTAGCAAAGGAAGTCAGGGCTGCAAAACAGCCTTTATGTAACAGCGATGATTTTTCCCTTCTGCACTAAGAGCTGTGCCAGTTCTCCGCTTCTCGATAATTGCCATACAACCCATTAGAGGAGTATTTAACTTGATGCGTCACTGGAGCGGCAGCTCAGCTCCAGGCGCTGCCGCTGCCGGGCAAACGCCACTGCAGGCAGGGCTAATGCCAGTCTGATCACGGAAAGACCAAACCAGGGAAATATCGGACAAAAAAAGCAGCCTGTGAAGCCAGGAAATTGAGCTGGGGGTCCCAGTGCTACCAGTACACGTTTGTGGGTGGTGGTGGTAGAGGTGCTTGCAGGGCATCGTGCAGCCCAGTTCAGGGCAGCTCTCCTGGCTCCGGAGACATCCCCGAGCTTCCCAGGGGTGAGATGGCTACAGATGGATCCACAGCAGATACAGGACAAAATCTGGAGGGTGATGGAGCAGATGGGAGGACCTGATGCCTATGTGAGCCACACTGGTGGACTTTGGGGTCTTTATAGCAGCTTAATGGGTGCTTAAATAAAAGCACGGCCAAAGCATCCGATGAACGCACCGAGCCTCGGTCCGCAGTGAAACCCGAGTGTGAGGAACGGCACCGCCTCACCTCCGAGTCCTTGTCCAGCTGGTTCCTGACCACGATCATGTTGTACAGCACCCGGTCGTCGTCCGCCTCTGTGTGGGTCACGTCGTGCGGGGTGCTCCACAGGTTCTGCTCCTCGTCCCGCGCCAGCGTGGCTCCGAAGGAGGCGTAGGGGTTGTTGTTACTGCAGAGGGGGGCAGAGGCGAGGCAGCGTTAGCTACCGCAGCATCACACGGCCTCCTTTTACCTTCCCAGGGTAAAGGGCCCATTTCTGGGCATCCCCTCTCGCAGCCCAATGTGCTGCCTGGCAGARAGGARGAAGAGGAGGAGGGGGGGAACGGCAAGCCATGGTTCAAAGCAGGCACTGCTGCCATGAAACCAAAGACATCAGACACAGGAATTTGCTAGAGACACCAGATATTATTTGAGCAGCTAGGATGGAGGTACTGTGAGCACCCATTTGCAAGGATGAAAGGCGGCACCTCCTTGTTGCTCCCGCAGCCCCCTGCCCTGCTCCCCATCACGCCTTCCCACCCCAAACCCTGTGCAAGCCCCCCCAGCCTCTCCGAGCTTAACGTGGGAACAGTTCTAATTAACTTAGACTCAAAAATCCCGGCAGCTCCGGAGGATATTTTCTCTCTGCCCGGATAACCCCGCAGCCGTGCCAAGATCCCAGCGGCACAATCTGTCCCCAGGGAGACTTTGTGCGCAGAGGGGTACGCCTTGAGCAGCGGGCAAGGGGCCGGCTGCGTGCAAAGCCTCTCCCTTGCCTCTTGGCCAAAGAAGCAGCTTCTACCCATCTTCTCCTCAAAGGCAGTGCYGTTGGGCACGCTTTTATTTTGGACGAAACACGTGCCACCTTTGCTGAGGGAGCTGGGACTGGTTAGCCCGGGGAAGAGATGGCTCAGGGGGATCTTATCCATGTGTAGAAGTACCTGATAGGAGGGAGCAAAGGAGACGGAGCCAGACCCTTCTCAGTGGYGGCCCATGATAGGACACACATTGAAATATAGGAAAGTCTGTTTAATCATAAGAAAAAAATGTTCTACTGCAAGGGTAGGTGACTACTGAAACAGGTTKCCCAGAGAGGTTGTGGAGTCTCCATCCTTGGAGACACTCAAAACCCAACTGGACATGGTCCTGGACAACCTGCTCTGGCTGACCCTGCTAGAGCATGGGTTGGACTGGATGCTCTCCAGAGGTCCCACCTCCTCAACCATGTTTCTGTGTGACCCCATGGCTCTCTTTTCTCCCCAGCAGCCCAAACCCTACCGAATCAAGCAGGCGATCCCCACAGGGGAAAACCCACCCTGGCAGCTCCTACCTGAGAGGTACRGCGATGCACTGAGCCACACAAGGACCTGTGCCAAGGCGCAGATAGGACGTGTAGCCCCATCTTTATTTTGGGGATGGAAACGTCCTCAGCCTGCTTGTGAATGCCGGGCTTTATTTGCTTAGCGGTCAGCAAAGCAGAGCATCATCTTCTGGGAAGGCTGTCCCCACCGAGGCAAGGAGCTTTTCTCTGCACTGGTGGCAGTTCTGTGTTTTATGGTTTTATGTTGCTACTGGGACGTGCATTTTTTTTATAGGGTTATTTAATTCTGCTGGGAGAACTTTTAGCAGAGGATTTCCGTACTGTTTCTAATCAAGATGTCCAGAGACTTGAGCAGAACAACACAAATGGAGAAATATTTTTGGCCTTACCCAATAGTCTGATCAGCCATCCTGTGGCAATCCCTGCTCACTTCTTGTTAGAACAACCCACCGTTCTATTYGCTACCCAAACCCTATTCCTTTTGCAAGGAATGCATCCAGCGAAACCTCAGATAACACTGCGGGCGCTTCAGTCGTGATGCCAAGCCATAAAAAAGATGCTAAGAGGAGCTCCAGCACATAGATAAAATAGAAAAAAACCATTCACATCAGCATTCCTGCAGGAAGGTTAATTAGACTTTCAACAAGCCAAAAACCTGAGCAACAGGTAATAAGGGAAAAGATAATCTCTTACAATCTCTCATTAAAGACAAGCAAACGAATGTAACTTGGAGGGTGTGGATGGCATAACTCAGCCGTTCCTGCACCGCAGCCAGCATGGGTTCGCTCGAACGGTTTTTCAAATGTGGAGCAGGCAGGATCCCAGCAGGATCCCCAGAAGGGATCACTCAGGAGCCAGCCGTGCTATCAGCAGGAGTTCGGTCCCGTCCTGCCTTTGACAGGCTTCTTCCCACTCAGTGACTTACCGGTACCCTTAACATCCGACTGACTTTAAAAAMCAGTATTTGGCAATAATACTAACACGCCATAGCTTTTACGAGCCACTCCCTCACAGCTTGCAAGGCGCTTCCCAACGCATCTCTGTTTCCAAACCGCAGCACGGAGCATCCAGCAGCCTGTAAGGGACGCGGGCAGTGCCCAGGAGTCAGCAAATCCATACAAGCACGGAGAGCTCTGCCAACAGCCAGCACCCCAGAGTGCGCTGGACTTCCAAACAACATTTAAAATGAAGAAATGGGAGGAAAAAAAGGAGCACATGAAGGGCAGCCTGCTTTGCAGGCTACAGGAGTCTCTGTGGGACCAGAAGGGACTCAGACCATTTCACATTCTGGGCTTTATCCAGAAAATGGTGAGCGCTAATGCTTCCTCAACAAATTTCTGCTCCAAGGGGCTTTCAGTCCAGATTAAATCTGTTTCAGGATTCAGAGCCCAAATTCTCAGTTTATTTGCATCCTGAGGACACCACCCGAGCCAGATCCCACCTTCTCACATTGAGAGACAGCCAGGCAGCCTGGAAGCTTTGCTGCATTTTGGCTGGGGTTTCTTTTCCCAGCCCTGCACGAGCGCTGTGCCTACATCCGTGCTCCATCCCCACCTCCACGCACAGCGCTGGCTGCTCTCACTGGCCTTGTCACGGGTTACAGCCAGCCTTGTATATGCTCGGGTAATATATGCACCTCATTATACACGTATTACCTGCTCCTCACTGCTTCGTTCTTTGATACGTCGGATTTTTGAGGCCGCAACCACTCCACTTGCGGAAAATAAGGTGAAAAGTCATAAAGTCAACATTTTGGCAGCAGCACCAGCTCCCAAAAACTAAAACTCAGCTAAAATATCCGAAATCTCAAGCAAGTCGTTCATTTTAAACCACGCTGCGATAAAAATAAAAATACAGCAAGCGCGCTCCTGCAAGATCCCGGCTCTGAAATAAAACCCCAAAATCCTCCCAAAGAGGGACAAGCCAGCGATTAGGCTGTTGGATTAATCATGCCGGCGCACTTGTGCAAGAGCGGGTGCCTTTCGAATGCCCAGCGTTTATACAGGCTTTCCTACTTATAGCCAGCATTAATTGGATCACCGGCAGAAGGCATGTTACTAAAGAAAGGTGCCCGGTGAGGGACAGCCACCCCGGCCGGCCAGGCAGCAGGAAGGAGCCTCTCTGCACGTGTGCTCGGCTCTCATTAGGTTAATGCCCATTTCCCGGGCTGGAAGCCCCATGCTCAGGATTATCTGGTTATTATTTAGTTAACTGCTTTAACAGCACGAAATCAGGACATTTTAAGCCCTGCTGCTGGCTCTGCTATTACCCGATACCTATGTAGGCCACGCCAGGAGCATCCCACCCTCCTTGAAATGCCTCTGTCCCACTGATGACACAGGGAGGGCACGGTCCCTGCCCCGTCCCAGGGCTGGGGCACCCACTGCGGGCTTGAGCAGCMGCCAGGACCCCGGCTGGCAGCTGGGGAAGGAGGGAGAGGTGTCGCAAACCCCGGGCACAGACGTTTCGCAACRCGCAAAACCTCCTTGCGTGCTTGCACAGCTCACAGCTCATCTCCACGACTCAGGGCTTCATCTTTTTGTACGAAAATCGCCCCCCAACCTCACGGCTCCGCGCGCAAGACAGATGAGATCGTTAGCGGGAAAGAAAAATCTGCTCTCTAGAAATCAGCCCGCGTGCTGCTTTCACATAAATCCAGTTCCAGCAGCGCGGCGACGTCTCCTCTCCGGGATCCCCGGCCTGGGAACAGCGCTCTGCGCAGCACAGAGCTGCCCAACCGCGGGCCCCGACCCCCTGGGTAACGATGCGGGGACCGAGGCACCCCCGCTCGCAGGCGGGACCCCCTTTTTGTTCGGCGCCTCGGCCTCCTCTATTGAAATCCCACCGGGGAAAGGCGAAAGCTGAACGGCTCCTATGACAAGGGGTGCACGGGGAACGCCGAAGCGATGCCGCTCTTGGTTCACTTGCTAAAACTTACGCGTAAAAAACCCCACGGCCCGCAGCAGGCCGGCGCGCGTCGCGCCACGGGGTGTCAGAAACAACCCGGCCCCCACGGCACGCCAAGCCCGGCGGAGAGAGAACGGAAAGCAGCTTGTTACCACCGGGAGAAAATCCCTTTGGAGCCTCGTCCGGCTCTGGCAAGGGATGGCCAACTCCCCACGGAGAGCAGCGGCTGTAAAATCACTGGAAGCTTTTTCTGGGGGAAAATGGGGCTCGGCTTGACGCGACGGGGCAGCCAACCTGCGGGAAAGGGCTCTGGGGTCCGGATGGTGCCGGCGTGGGGGCGAAGAGGGGCTCACGCGTGGCCGTGGAGCGGGCAACCCGTCTCCAGTGGGAGCATCCCTCCTCCTGCGCAAGGCGGGGGGGGGGGGGCTCAGCCCCATCCCTCCAAGGGGGGGTTAGGGAAGGGGACGAAGCGGGGGGAGAGGTCTCACCTGAGCAAGGGCTCCTTCTCGGGCGCAGCCGCTTCTCCTCCGCAGCAGCCGCAGCAGCCGCCCAGGGAGCGCAGCCAGGCCCCCAGCCCCATCGGCGCCGCCGGAGAGCCGCGCTGGGCGGCCCGGGCTGAGCCCTCCCCCGGCCCGGCCCCAGCCCTCCCCCGGCCCGGCCCCAGCCCTCCCCCGGCCCGGCCCCAGCCCTCCCCCGGCCCGGCAGCGCCGCCGCCGAAGGAGCGGGGCAGTGCCGGGTTCCGCGCCCGCCTCGCCTCCCCCGCCGCCCTTCCCCGTCAGCAGCGGCCGCTCCCACGGCGGCTCTGGGCGGGTTGTCTCAGGGTCAGACCCCCTGCATCCTCCTGCGCCCTCCTACAGCCTCCCGCACCCTTCTGTACCCCCTGCATCCTCCTGCGCCCTCCTACACCCTTCTGTACACTCCTGCACCCTCCTGCAGCATCACACCCTCCTGCGCCCCCATGCATCTTCCCACCCCCTCCTGCAGCCTCCTGCACCCTTACACCCTCCTGCACCCCCATGCATCTTCCCACACCCTCCTGCAGACTCCTGCACCCTTCCGTACACTCCTGCGCCCTCCTGCACCCTCCTGCAGCCTCGCACCCTCCTGCAGCCTCCCGCATCCTGATGCAGCCTCCTGCACCCTCCTGCACCCTTTTGTACACTCCTGCGCCCTCCTGCACCCTCCTGCAGCCTCGCACCCTCCTGCAGCCTCCTGCATCCTGATGCACCCTCCTGCACCCCCATGCACCTTCCCACACCCTCCTGTAGCCTCCTGCACTCCTCCGTGTACCCCCTGGCATCCTCAAACACCCTCCTGCATCCTCCCGCCCCCCCCTTGCACCTCCCGCATCCTGCTGCACCCTCCCGCATCCT
>JASVER010000120.1:0-55067 GCA_030449065.1 Oceanodroma leucorhoa
GTCCCACGGCTCCCTGGGACCGGAGACCAGCAGCCCCGGCAATGCGGCATCAGGGCCATCCCATGGCTCCCCAGCGCTTGAGGGCAGCAGCTGCTCCAGCCCTCCTGGGCCCGACCGCGTGCGAGACCGCTCCCAGTTGAAACGTCGGGCCCCAACTCCGGACAGCCGGCCCAAAAGACGCCGTGAGAGCAGCTGCTCCCCAGCACCAAGTGCTGAGAGCAGCACCCCCAGCCAGGCGGTGCTGGGGCCACCCCACGGCTCCCTGGCACCCGAGACCAGCAGCCCCAGTGCCGCCAGCCAGCTGCCATCGGGGTCCTCCTGCGGCTGCCCAGCGCTCGAGAGCGGCAGACGCTCCAGCCCCCCTGGGCCCGAGCGGGTGCGAGACCGCTCCCGCTTGCAACGGYGGGCCCAAACTCCCTACAGCCGGCCCGGACCACGCCGCGGGACCAGCCGTGCGCCGTCCCCGAATGCTGGCCCTGATCCCCCTCCACCGGCACAATAAAGGTGGCCGTTAATCTCTGCACTGGGAGATTCCACGCTCATTTGTCRGCTYCCTCCTCYTCCTCCTCCTCTCCCTCTCGCGASGGGCAGCGTTAGGSGCTGGGCCCAGAGGGTTGTCTTCTCCCCGGGGCTTGGCAGCACCTTCCCCAGAGCTCCCTCCTTGCGGGCTGGCCTTGGCCGGCTGCCCAGCGCCATGGCCCTGTGCTTCGGGCCTCGCTGGCCCTGCAGCCTGGTCAGTTTTCCCRGGGGAAGTTCACACCCACCCCCGGGACCGGGGGTCTCTGCCCCTGCCTCCGGGAGGGCAGCCTGGCCCGGCCCGGCCTGAGCTCGGGGCGGGTGCCGCGGCTCGGCCTCCCCGGCGCCGCCGCCCGTCTCCCGGCAACGCGGGCCGCGCCCGCCCGCCCGGCATGGCCCTCGCGGCTCGCCGTAGCGCGGCGGCGGTGGCGCGGCCGGTCCGGCGGTGAGTGCGGCGGTCGCCGGGCCTGGGCCGCCCCGGGCTCCCCCATGCGGGGTCTCGGGAATGCGGCCCCCCCGGTGGGCCCGGCCCGGGGGCTGCCCCTGCCGCCTCCGGGTTGGGGGCCGGGCAGGGGGGTCTTGGAGTTACGTCCGGTCTCGGGGCGTGTAGTTCGGTTTTGGGGGTGAGGCGCCGGTTTGGGGGGTGCTTCCACACCTGGCGGGGGTTTCTGGGCTTTGGGGACTGTGGGCGGGTGTCGGGGCACCGGGGGTGTTTGTGGGCACGGAGGGTGTCGCCGGGTTTGGGGGCTGCAGGGAGTGCTGCCCGGTTTAGGGGGTGTCTCTGAGTTTGGGGGTGTCGCTAGGCTTGAGGCATGCCGCCAGCTCCGGGGGTGCTGCCGGCCGTGGGATGTGCCTGGTTTTACGGTCGGTTCCTGGATTTGGGCAATGCTGCCCAGGATTTCTGGTTTGGGGGTGCTGCCAGGTTGGGGGTGCCACAGAGACCCGTGCTTGTGATTAACGCAGAGCAGTTTTCCGAGCGGCACGGGGGCCCCTGCTGCCTGGCTGTCTCCCTGCCGGCTTCATCCCCCCTGCCCTGGCGAGAGCAGGAGGGCTTCGTTGGCAGCTGCCGGACAAAGCTGGGTTTGCTGGCCCAGCTTCTGGGCCTCCTCGCCTGCCTGCAGTCGGCTCAATTTAAGATCTGGCTTTCCCCGTGTTGTTTATTCTGCCCTTCTGCTGGAAGCTGCTTGCTATTGCCCCGAGAAGGGAGTTTAACCCGTGGCCAGGCGCAGAGCTGGATGTCTTTGCCGGAGCTGCTGGGGCCAGTTTTGTGAAGGGAGCAGTGAAGGGGCAGATGCGTGTCCCCCTGCTCTGCCCTTTCTCTGACCTGTTGAAAGCAGCGTCTGCTCCAACAAAAAAAMCCCCACCCTGGCACTGCAGCAGTGCCAGCAGTGCATCTCATACGGTGCCGGTGTGGCCATGCTGCGCTCTCTGCCTGGGCATTCAGGCTGTTTCAGCGGCGTGGGTACCGGGCTGGCCACCCTTGGGAAGAGCTAAGGGCACTCCCTGCCACACTCAGGTGTTTTTAACTTGTCCTGACAGAGGTGAAATCATGTCTCTCGTGTTTAGAGTACTTTTAGGATAGTACACATTGTGCTATCTGCTCTGCTTTGGTAGTAAATGATGTGTTTCTGTTTATAGTTTAATTGGTTTATTCCTTGTTTTGAGTTTTTGATGCAGATCATTCAGGGCCATTGATCCAGGCTGGTTTCGCTTTGTTCCTGCGATTTTGCTCAGTGGTGCTGCAGGAGGGACGCCGGGCAGTGCTGTTCCACTGCTGGATGCTGGGCTGGCCCTGAAGAACGGGTCTTTAGGAAATCCTTTCCCGAGTCTAGCTGAAGCTCAAGTGATCTTCTGCCAGTGGAGTTGCCGTGGCACTTGCGTCACTTGGCAAGTTCACTAACTTCTCCTGGGTTCACCTTAGTTTCTGCTCTGTATGAGACTGCTGGCAAGTGTTTAATTCCTGCAGCCTTTGCTCCTGTTGCATCTTCCTGTTGCTCTGTGTGTCGCAAAGCGGTTTGTCAGACAGCTTTCTAGTGAACAAGAGAGACTTCCAGTGATCGTTGGCTATCAGGGCAATCAGCAACAAAACCGAACATTTTAAAGCTGGATGGAACTAGCAACTTGAATTTATTCTTTTTGTCCTGGCACATGTCCGATCAGCTCTAATAGCATCCTTTGCATTCTAGTGATACCAGGAAGGGTCATGAATCTTTAGTCTTGTGGTAGGTTTTCACTTGTAAACACTTCTATGTACTTCTACCTACATCTGCTTTTGTCCCTACAAAACCAACAGCTGGGCCTTTTGCTTTGTAGTCAATTATATTCTTTTGTAGTCCAGTTCATCTGCATTTGTCTCATTCCTTCTCCCTCTCTCTCTGTTTTGGATAGCGGAATAATCTAATAACCTGTTAAACAGAAGGTCAACCAGGTGCATGTTCCTGTCTTAAAGAATACAGTGTGGGAGAGAAAGGCAGAAGTGTCTCATCAGGACATGAGTGGAAGTGTGATGTGGTTGCCAGTTTCGGCGGTGTTTGGCAGTGGTGGGAGCTGTGGCCCTGTGCTGGCTCGGKGCTTCCGGCTCAAACGCGGTGCAAAGGTTGCCTGTGTTTCGGGTTTGGTTCTGCCTATGCCTTTGGTTGGGGTCTGTGTGGTTGTCTGGAGGGTGGCTTAATGGCTTGTCTGCCCTGGGAAGATTTTGAGCTGTTGGACAGGTGGGACTGAGAGCAGGGTTGGCAGTTAGTTGGCTTTGGGCTCTTGTATGATGTCATTAGTGCAAGGACTGGCTATTTTTTGGCTTATCCCTGTTGTTCAATCCAGGTACATCAACCACCAAGAAAGAGAGAAGTCTAAAGGCAGCATCCTCCCCATCAAGTTTTGTTCTAGGCGTCTGTCCRTCTTATGTCCGCTCTGGAAGTGGTGCCTGTGAAGAATGACGTCGAGAGGTGCTGGAACTGCTTTCTCAAGGAAGAACTACAGGCTGAGCACCGAGCCAGAGAAGTCCAAGGTCACAGGTATGGGCCTGTACGTGCCATGGAAAAGCAGGACCACTGTGGAGCGGGTGAGCGCCCCTTGCCTCACTTGAGATCAGGTGCCTTCCAGCTGCAGTTACCTTGCTAATGTGAGGTGTGGTGGGGCTGAAACTGAGTAAATCCCTGAGCTGAGGTGAGATTTTGGGAGGGACGTTCCTGTAGTACTAAGGACTCCGGTAGCTCATGTCACAGTGCCCTTTCTTTGGCACACAGCCCTGCCTCATGAGGCTGGAGAATGTCATGTTGCCTGCCTTTGTCCCATCTGATTCAGGGAGTTCCCCTTCCAGGATGAACAGCTTGTCAAGTTCTCACATTAATCCTTTTCTGGGAAATTTTGATACCTGCTAGGCAGTCTGTTTTCTCCTGGACTCACCAATCCAGCAGAAGTGTGCTTATGAGACCACAATCTGGCATTTGAGGGCACTGTGGAACCCAGAAATAAAGCATGCTGCATCAATGTGACACTAGGGATTGTTTTACACAATGAATGCTGAAGTGAGGCTTACATCATTAAAGAGGGCTGAGGGTTACACGAGATGAACTGCATCTGCAAGCCTTTCTCTCTCAGCATCTTCTAGTGCAGTTAAGAGATGTAGGTACTTAAAATGTCCCAGGTATGAATAGGACATCAGGAATTGCAATAGTGATAAGATTTTTATTTTTATTTTTTGGAAATGAAATTGGATTCCCACCTCCAGCTTTTGAAGTTACTTTTTTATCTGGAAGTAGTACAGCAGGATTCCTGAGGATGTAGTTCCACCTGTGGGGACCAAAGTATAGCCTCCCATTTGCTATCGTAAAGCAGCTCAAATTGGAAGGAGCCCTTCTTGTGGAGATGCACCCCCTAATACTGGACTCTAGGGCAGCTAGTGAAGACAGTAAGACGATGAATGACTTCTTGAAGCTGCGTTTTCCACTGTGTTGGTCGGCAAACTTGAACATCATTTTCCCATAGTTACCAGTTTCTTGCTTGTATGAAATTAATGTTTGAGTTTACTTCCTGACTCCCTAAGCTTATTTCCTTTTTGTTTTTCACAAGGGATTGTGAACAGCAGGCTGCTGAATGATTATCTGCATCGTGTCTTTACCAGTGCTGATGGGAACCAGCCTGCAGCTGCTTACAGGTACCGGCCTTCTCATTCTCTAGTTGGCAAGCGATGCTGTATCAATCCCCAGATATACAACGCTCTGGTGAAAGGAAAGATCTTTCAGTGCCACACAGTGATCTTTGTTAAAAGCACAGCAGCACCATGTTACAGAAATTACTCCTAGGTCTTGTCCTTCAGTGGCTTTTTCAAACTGCAGGACTTGCCAGGAAGGATTCTTCAGAAATTTTTGCATGCAAAACCCCATATACACAATCACTAGGCAATATTTCTGAAATAAACAGGCAAGTAGGCATTCACCTTATTGTTCCTGTTCCCTTTTTATGTGTAAGGAAGTGCAAAATGCACAGCTTTTAAGTACAGTAATGAAAAATAGGTCATCAGTGCCCTGTAAACTAAAAGCAAGGCTATTATTGATACATGGAATACCATACATTTCTCAGGCTGTGGAATTGTTGGTACTTTATTATTAGGAGTCACCAAAGGAAAAGAAACAAAAAATTCCTCTTTAGTGTCTGTTTTCTTCTATTTGTTTTCAGTTCTCCTTCACCTTGTAGCCGAGAAACTTGTAGCTTTGGGTGAGAGACATTTCCCTTGCATTTAGCTCTTTTGCCAGAGGCAAGTCAGACAGGTTCAGGGCAGGTACGAGTGTGGTAGAGCGAGGCAGGCGTGTAGCTCTTGCTGGTTGGCAGTGCTGCAGCGTGGCTGGGGTCACATTCCACGGCCTATACTTAGTACTGCCAGCTCAAATGTGAGCTCAGGGCTGCTAAAAATAGCCCTTGGCCCTCTCCGCTCTTGGTGAGCTCGGGTTATGGCGGCGGGGGGGGGGAGGCAAAGTGGGTCATGTTACTTTGCCACGAGCTCTCCTGCCAGCATGCCTCAGAATATTCTATCTGCCCGGGCATTTTGGTTTTCAGTATTTCTAATTTCTTTGCCTGGTGATTAATGACTAGAAAGCACAGAACTGATAGTTTGTTGGACTGGTCTCTCTCTTTCTTTTTTTCCTGCCTTGAACCCTTTTCCCTGGACTTGGCTAGTTGGTAGAAAGCCCAGTAGCAGTCAGATAGGTCTTGAAAATAACATTTGCCATATGAGAGCAACTTTTATGGCATGACATCTTGTCTTCGGAGGCCTAAATTCCTCACAGAGGAGCTCGCTACAGACATCTCTCTGGCTGTCTCATGCTCTTCTAACCTCCTTCCAGAACTCCTCCTGCATGCTAGCTGCTGATTAAGCTGCTTTGCCGAAACCACCCTCTCTCATGCCAACCAAAACTGATTCTCTGATTCCACTTCTGTGCGTCTTCACATCCATCAGGCTTTCAAAAGGTCTCTCACCACAGTCTTAGGGAAACCCCTAGTCCTGGAGAAGTGGGAGGTTGTTCCACAGATGACTTTGGCAATGGGAAGCAGGGATAGGAGCAACTAGCAACTCTCATGGTAAAAGGAGGTCCTGCTGGGGTCCCTCAAAGACCTGAAACATGACCTGTATTGTTCTGTGTATCCTTGGGAGACTTGGAAAGGGAGAGAGCATGAGGTGGGAAAGTTTGCTGCCGTTACAAAGCTATTTAGAGCAAAATAAATGTAGAGTGACTGTGAGACAGTGACCRGATAGTGAAATGGTCTATGAAACTCAGAGTAGGGAAATGCAAAGTGATGTATTGAAAGGGGAACAGCCTCAACGTTGTGCATAAAATGATGGACCCTAAGCTGATTTTTACTGCGTAGGTTGAGATTGGGGTGGGAATACTAAGTCTTTAGTAAGTCAGAAAAAGAAAGTAGGAAGTTAGGAATTGTTAGGAAAGGGATGTAGGATAAGGAAAATCATTATGCCACTGAATAAATTTGTGGTTTACCCTCATCTTGAGTAACATGTGGTTCTGGTTTTGCCAACTCCAAAAGGGTATTTTAGAGCTGCAGAGGTTTTGAGGAAGGGTAAGAGGAAGTCAGATATTTGGAATGGCTCTTGTACAAGGAACAGCTAAGTAAACTAGCCTTGAAAAGAGAGAACTAGGGGAGGGCAGTATGAGAAAGTTCTTTAGAACAGTGGCCTAGAGGGAGTGCATGAGAGACTTCTCCTCAGTATGAAAACAAAATGGTTTTGGCTGCTGTCAGAGGGAGGATGCTGGGCTAGCCTGACCTTTGTCTGAACTGCTACAGCTGCTGATGTGGTCTTCTCTCTTCTTTTGTATTACAAAATACTTGGGGGGGGAAAAACGAATCCTGACTTATGCCATGTTTGTATGATGCTGACTGCAGCAAAGTCGTGGTCCACAGTTGTTGGTATTACAGCTGGTTTCTTACTGCCACTGTATGCAGTACAGTTTTCTTACTGCTACAAAATACTCCGAGCCGACTGAAGACTTTAAGATCCTTTGTTAACTACTTTGCTTGTTCATGCTGTATTTGGTCCTTGGTTCATTCATTGCCCCAACACGGCGGGCAGCAGATTCCTCAGGTTCATGACAAGAAACACAGATTGACAGAACTTCCCAGTTCATGTCTCACAGTGCAGGACTGTGCGGACACATGTGTCTGGGCTGAAACTCTTTAAAACTYGGAGACAGAGTTTTCTGAAGAGCTCCTGTGCATATTTATTCCCTAGAAAGCACCTGACGTTCCAGAACCTGCAGGAGCACCTTGACCGGTTGCTAGCAGAGGAGARTGGCTCCGAAGACAGTCGAGGTAGGAGACACTGAGTGTCTGTCCAATTTGTGCTTCTGCTTGTGCTGCCTAATTGGGAGGACAAGTTGTATCATGAAAGGCAGTGCCCTGAGTGAGCGTTGTTCTGCCCWCCTGTGCTCTAATTTATCGTACCTTTAAATCCTGCCTGTGAGAGGCTCATCAGCCAGCCCTGGAGCAGGTCTGCTTGCAGATGGAGKAGGCATATTTCCAGGCGAAAATGCCTGGAAAAGCAGTTTTGGGGCAAATGTTGGAGGTATTTCACTGATAATAATATGCAGAGCTGTTGCTGTGACCAGCAGTGYGGAGTGCTATCCTCAGTGGGAAATGCAGAGGCTTGTTGACAATTTTTATGTACTCGTCTCCACTGTAGCTATTCACTTTGGGCCTCAGGCTGTTGCCTGTATTCTTGCTAGCATCCGTTTCCCTGAATGAGTCAGGATGTGGCAGGATACAACCTGGCTCCTCTCCTAAAAAGAAGAATTTTTCTTGCTGGCTGCAATCAAAGCGTGATATGTTGGCCAAACATTTGGCTCAGAGTTTAGTTTGGTATTTGAATTTTGCCAAAGTAAAATGTGGAAAACTTAACATGTGACTTGAATGCTGCATAGCTAAGACCTTGTGTGTTGCTGTGAAAACTTAGTTTTRAATCTCACTGGTGTCTCCTTTCCTGAGGTTCTCGTGGGTTCTAACATGGGTAACACTATTTTAATCTTCCTCCCCTGTAGCAGAATCCAGGTGCTGTTGTAGTCTAGCTGGAGACAATCACGTACTGTTAAATCCTGTACAACTTTCCCTAACAGGTTTTCTGCAACTCTTGTTTCAGATCAGGTAGYAGAGGGCCGGCTTGGTCCCTCTACTGTGGTGTTGGACCACACGAGTGGTTTTGAGGGGCTCCTGCTGGTTGATGATGACTTACTTGGGGTGAGTGTGATGCTGGGTGCAGCAGAAAATGGTCTTATGGGGCTAAAAGCACTTTGAGCATCTTGGTTTGTACTTCGTAACAGATCCATGTCACTGGCTTTGTAGTGTGTTGTAACGGAGTCTACTCAGAAAGCTGCAGGATCCTGGAGGAAACGAGCTCTCCTGGGAAAAGGTCTAGCAGTACCCCTAAGTCTCAGCAAGCTCTGAGTGGAGCTRCGAGGAAGTGAAAGGATTACCCTGGCCCAGGGGCTCACTGAAGAGCTTGGCTAAGCAGAGGAAAGGCCAGCAGCCAGCTTTCCTGTCCCTCCCTCCAGCAGACTGCCTCTTCCTTCCTTCCTTCTGGTCTTCTCTAATGGTGGCAAGAGGCTGAAGCTGAGGCTTTCCTTTCTCCTTTGTTTCTACGAGCTCCCTGCTTGCTCCTTAGCTGATGTTCTTCATGCAGAAAATCAGCTGAAAGAATCCACTGGAATTTAATCCTTTCCTACTTCAGTAATTTCTGCACTCCTTTCACCCCTTCACTGAGCACGCACATCCTGTGCTCCTGTGCTCATTCCCTCCTTAATCTATGTGTCCTTTTTTACGTCTAGCAGAGGAGCTGCCCTAGTCTCCCCTTTCCCATTAAGCACCCGCTGTAGCTTACCTTGGCTGTACCTACAACTTACCGTCATATCGGATCAGACTGGCTTGCCTGTGAATTCCTTGTTGCTACCTTCATCTCTTCTTCATGGTCTGTCCTGAGATTGAGAGAGTCAGGAGTTAACAGGGTTCAGTTTCTGGGCAGCATGTTACCTGCCAGTCCTGGGCTTTAGTCTGGACACCCTGAATCTATAGTTTTGTTCTAACTTGTCCAGGATTCAGTCGTCTTTCCTATATAAGAGTCACTTTTGTATACCTGTCACAATTCACTGGGAACCTGTCTGTCACCACGCTGCCCTTGTATTGCTGCCGTGCTGCATGTTTCACTGGGGTTTATCAAGTACAGATGAGCTGTGGGGAGGACCTGGATGGTTCCCCAGGGCCTGCCGGCTCCAAGTACAGCTGCTGGGATGGGGAAGATGTCCTGTCTCTTCCCTACACTGTGCTTGTGAATAGCTCTCCATCTCGCTTTGGTTTTGAGGGCTAGGATGGAGGGAATGGGTAGGGCTGAGCAAAACTGTCTTTTGTCTGACTTTAAAATATCTTTTGTTTGTTGATCCAGGTGATTGGCCACAGTAACTTTGGCTCCATCAGGGCCACAACGTGTGTGTATAAAGGTAAGGAGAAAAGCAGGCGATGCTTTGATAAAAGACCCTGGGAAGAGTGTGTGAAGAGTCACACAACTAGAAAGCTCTTGAATATGCTGCAGTTCCAGATCCTGAGCCCCCTCTTCCCCACTTCGTCCACTGGCTTTTCCAGGGAGTCAGCAGGATGGAGGATTGTGTGATGCTGGAGTGAAGAGGTGGGAGGGGAATGCTGGGGCTGTCCCAAAGCTCCTTTGTGTGCCACATTCTTTTCTGTGGGAGCAGTGTCAGGTTCTGCTTCTCTAACAGTGAGCCAGGCAGCAGGGATTTACTGTGTGGTATCTCTCTTTCTTTCAGGGAAATGGATTTACGAGGTGCTCATCTCCTCCCAGGGACTCATGCAAATTGGCTGGTGTACTCTCAGCTGCAGATTTAATCAGGAGGTAGTGTAATTGCTGCATGTGGCACGGGGCTGCTCTGTGTTCCTCCACTGCTTTTTAGGTCCGTGTGGAGCATCGCATTGGTGCTGTGCTCCTGCCCTGCTGGCATTTTGGACCTAGCACACACACTAGAAATACCGGATCTGCTGTTTTAAAAATCTTTACTAGACTCTCTGGTCTGTGGTCACAGAATGGTGCACAGTGTGAAAGCCTCGCACGCTGGGTGTGTTTCTGTGCTCTCACAGCACGTAGCCACTGCTATGTGTTAATTTTCAGCTGGCGTCTTCTCCAGAGAGTGTGTGGCTCTGCAGTGCTGGCAGCCTGCCTCTCGGGAGGCCCTCAGCAGCTGGTGCTACAGGGCTTTTTCACCCAGGAGAGGCAGGCCCAGGCCAGCTCTCCTCAGGCAGCGGGTGGGATGTTTGATGCTGGGAAGGGATGTCAGCTGCAGAGTTTCACTAACTTGCTACTCTGCAACACCTGAGAGGGGAGATGACTGGCATCCTGGGGGGCTGGTTTGGCAGAGTTTGGAAGTATAGTATGCCAGTATTCTTCTTCTGACCCAAAAATGAGTAGGGAATGGTGTATTTCTCTGAACCAAAGATCACAGGCCATTGGATTCACTCCTAGAGTAAGGGCTTTTCCCAGACAGAGGATGTGCGCTGTCAGCTGCTCTCCCTGTCTGCTGGGTCTCCCCCTTAAAGCCGCTCTTGCAATGAGAGGGATCCCCTATGCTTGGTCTGRCCTGAGTCTCCTCTTTCATACTTTGGTGCAGGAAGGAGTTGGAGATACGCCAGATTCATATGCGTATGATGGAAACAGGGTGCGCAAGTGGAACGTGACTACTACCAACTATGGCAAAGTGAGTAGCTGTCCTGCCAGGAACGGGATGTAGAGTAAGGAGAAGAAAGCAGGTGGCTCCTCCTGCTCRCTGGGTTCTGCTGGGCCCTGTGAAATGCCCTCAAGCTGTCCTCTTTGCTTCAGTCTGCTCTTGGGGAGGCTGTGTGCCAGCAATTGTTTGTACTTTAGGGGTGCTGGACATGCTATGTGGGTGCTTTGTTTAGCACTCCCAGCAGACTGATTCCCAGCATAGTGCTGGGAGGTCTCTGGAAAGCTTTGGTTCTCTGTTCTCTGTCAGAGGATGATGCGGTGTTGGGATAAATATAAGTTTGGTCCTATGCATGTTCCTAGTGCTGGAGGGAAAAAAGATCCCAATCAGTGGCTTACGTGCAGCTTCCAGGAGTGTCTGAGAATGCTATGTGAGCTGCTGTGAGAAGGAACTCTCTCTTCTTCAACCCTGAATCACAAGGGGTTGGTTGGGTTGCAGTCTTTCTTCCGATGTGGGAACACCCTGGATATATGTTTAACCTTTTCTCTCCCTTTACTGCAGTCTTGGGCAGCAGGAGACATCGTCAGCTGTCTGATAGACCTCGATGAGGGCACCATTGCTTTCTGCTTGTAAGCATCTTTGCCCAGTTCCCTGCTTTGTTGATGTCTGTGTGTAACATAAAGGTTTCCTCACTGCTCAGCAGGTTGCCCTCTCCCCTTTAAGTTCCTTGGTAGTTCCAGCCTTTGCTTTCCTGGTTTGTGTTCAGAAACCATCAAACTGGGCTGTTGAGTCTCCTAAGTTCAGGTGAGAGCATTTGGCAGAAAGACGTCCACGCTACAAACTCTGTGTAAAGCTTGCTAGGATTTTGGAGGGGAGGGCATCTCTTGTGATGCTTAATACTACAGTTGGCTGAGCCACTGTGGTATTGCTTTTGTGGCCACTGTAGACCTTGTGTGTCCTAGATTCACAAGGAGCTGTGGAAAGGCTGATAAATCTCCAGCCCCCAACTCCTGTGCACAATAAGCAGAGACCAGCCTGAATAAGAATTGTTCCCTAGCCCTAAACTACAGCCTGCGACAAGTCAGCCAGAATTAAAAATGGTTAGATGCTCCATGTCAWCTTTTAGAGAAGAGCAGATTGAGAGCATTATCCTTCTATTTCCACCAACATCAAATGGATGAGGCCAAAAATGTCACCTGCCTTTAAAATGTCTTGCTGGTTAGTTGTCTCGTAAGGATTTGGGTTGCCCTTGAAGCTGAGTGGGCTCTGCATATTGTGCAGACTCCAGTGCCTTCCTGGGCCGTCGTATGAAAATGGGAGCGCTGCTGTGCTTCCAAACCCTCCTACTGTGGCTAAAATCTTGTGGGTTTTCCTTCTTTCAGGAACGGCATATCTCTGGGAACCGCTTTTGATAACATCACGAGGGGCACTGGAATGGCTTACTTCCCTGCAATCAGCCTCTCGTTCAAAGAGTCCGTTGCTTTTAACTTCGGGAGCCGTCCACTCCGATATCCTTTGGGTGTGGGGAGAGGAGGTCTGAAGGGAGAAGAGCCTGTCCTAAGACCATCCTTGGAGGCTGTAGAATATACATGCCTGACTGCAATTCACTTTCTGCTGTTGGCACTTGTGCTCAGAGCAGGGTCAAGGAGAGAAGAACCAGATATCTCTCAGCTGGAGCAGAACTGCAGGGCACACAAACATCAGTGCTGGTCCCTGACAGTTTCTGAAATGAGATTTGCTTTCAGCTCTGAATCAGCAGCTACTRCTGCAGCTGCGGGCTGCCTGTTCCCAGGCACTCGGATCCTGCAAAGATCTCACTCTCYGGTTTTGCAAACCCTAATGCTGCTGTGCTGCTGAGCCTCTTGGCCACTGGTCTCTTCTGCCTCCCAGCCATATGGGACCTCTGGCACGGTATTAGCGTTGCCTGCTGCTTTCCTGTGCGAATGCTGAGACCTGCAGCTCCTGTCAGAGCAGTCCTGGCTGTGCCTGTTGATGGCTGTAGTGGAGGCTGCTGTCAGTCTTTCTGATGAGAGCAGAAGTGTGGTGTGAAATTCTTGCTGCTTGCAATATTGAGGAAATGGGGATAAGAGCTTGTGGCTTATCATCCATTTAGAAAACACTGTGGTTTAAATTGTGACTGAGGCATGCGTGGGTATAAAGTAAAATAGAGACACAGTCTTTTCCTTGCACAAACAAAAGAAGTCCTGAAAGGATCRGGTTGCATTTTACCTTAACACTTGCCTACTTATCCAGTGGAAGGTTATCGCCCCTTGCAAGATCCTCCTGTTGCAGACCTAGTGAAGGCTCGCAAGCTGTTAGACTACTTGAAGAATGTGATCCATATCRGAATAGATGTGACGGTAAGCTAACGTCACTGGGTGGATCTGTGGGGCACTATGCTGGGAAATGTGGTTCTGCACTTCTCAGCACACGCTGGCAGCTCAGATGTTTCCGTACACTTGAGAGTCTAAATGCTTGCATGCTTTTGCATGGGGCGTGCATGTCCCTGGAGCTCTTTGGCTTGCAAAATGGGATTCCTGATAGTTCCAGGACTTAATTTAAATCATACTGGGCTTTGTTGTTCTCAGTCCTATGAAGTTTCATTCCCATTATGCAAGAAGTGATCTTTGTCAGGGTCAGAATGGCTGGATTTGATTTTGCAGCCTTGGAAGAAGCTTGTTCATATCMTAAACTTTTTACTGATGTCCTGGTGCAGTGATGTGGTGAAATTCTGTCTGTTCTCACTGTTTTGGCTGTGGCACTGTTGGTTAGAAACCATTTTTTTCTGCTAGGGTGAGAGGTGATCTGTTTATGCCCAAAGCATAGTGAMTGCCATCTGCTATGGTCTTGGCGTGAATGGAGGCCTGCTTTAGTAGTTGACCTCCTCTGTGGGGATTCCCATTTACAGGTTATCATGTACACTTGAACCCTTTTGGAAAAACATTGTCAAGGGRCATGCATGTGGCTGATAGTAACTGACATCTGGACTGCACTACAGCTCTCCAGAGGCACGGGCCTGGCTGCTTTGCCATCCTAAATTCCCATGTTCGAGATTTTTGCTGCAATCAGGCATGGGACAGCAAACAGTGGCTGCTCCAGGCCTCCGGTTCATTCAGTCATTGGTGTATGGGTGGGTTGGGCTGGATCCAAGCTGTGTGTTTTTCTGGGTTTKTCATTGCAGGAGGGGAAGCTGGTGGAGAAGGACACGTCCATGTGGCAGCTGCAGGGAGAACCCACRGTGTTGATTACATTAGCCCACATCTTCAATTATTTCTCCCCTCTTATGGTGAGTTTTGCCTGCCCATTGCAAGCTTCTATAGGTGCCTGTTGCTGTGCTTGCAAGGGGAGGTAAGCCTCAGCTTTTGCTGGGAAGTGACTGTGCCTTGGAGGTCTGTTGACCTGGCTCTCTGTCTGCAGTGCAAGGTGTACCTGGTGGAAGATGTGCTCATGACCTTCCTGTTGAGTATCCTTGAGCGAGGAGGGGCAGTGGAGGCCCATCCCCTTATTCAGCAGCTGCTGGATCTCATGTGGCTTCTTATGGAGGTGAGTTGCGAGGGTGCTGGTTCCTCCCCAGGGATCACAGGGAGACCCTGGGGGGTGCTGAAGACAGGAGCCTTCCCTAGAAAATGCTGGTAGTGATCAGCTTCTTTCTCTTCCTGGTGACAAGATCCCTTYTTTTGTAGTAGACCACACTCTCACCTAGCTCATCTGGCTACTGCTTCACACCCAGGGAATGAGAGTTGAATGCAGAGTAAACTGGTAATGGTGACACTGGCAATGAGCTAACAAGGCATTTCTAAGCTTCTCCTACTGCTAAAGGAACTGGTGACGTTGAATAACTTCCTGCTTCTGGGAACATCAAATTTATCAATAAGAAATAAGTTGGTCTCCTGGATGTTGTTAACGCTTATGTGACTGCGGAGGTCTTGAATGCCGCCATGTGCCCCGAGAGATCGGTCAGAGTGTGCAGGACTGGRGTGGAAATGGGCACTGCACTCTCACCACCTCCAGCACCGCTGGGGAAAAACCGCCTCCAACTTCCATGCCCCTTCCTGTCCAAGCTGGATGAGGTCACTCCTTCCTGGGACACTTGTTTGAGGCAGCCTGTGCTAGCCACTGGGAAGCTGCTGCTGCCGGAGTGCTGGGGTGGTTACACAGAGCCAATCACTGCCAGGGGTCTGCTTGGAGACAGCATGTCTGTGCTTTGGGGTAACAATTAACGGATACGGGCACTGGCCCAGCCAGCTGTCATGATAAGTTTAATTGAAAAATGTCATGACCCCCTCAGGCCCATCATCTTAGAATTGAAGCTGAACAGCCTGGTAGGGCTGCTGTGTTTGTGGAAGAGTTGGCTCTCATCCTCCTGGTTGGCTATGAGTTGGACTMAAAAGACGGCTCTTCCATCATCACATTTACACAAGAGTAACTTCTTTCCTTTCTGGGTTAGTTCTGCCAACTCCGTGTGTTGGGTAGGTTCAGGGGATACAGGGGTGGGTGGCTCAGCCCAACTAAATAGGACCCGGGACTTTGGCTTTTTGTAGATGACTTTTGGGTTGGTTTTACTAGTGCAGAAACTTGTTTCCCTGTAGCAAAGCGATGGCACCAACTTCTGCTTGGACTGTCTCCTGTGGAGTCAGACAGACAAACACTGGGTTCAGAGCACCTGCTTTTTCAGTTCAGAAGTGAATGCTTCCTCCCAAGGTCACACTCTGGGAACTACGGCTGTTCCCAGCTCCACGCTGTTGCTGTTCAATGTGTTTCTTATTTTCTCAGGAGTATGAAGTGCACGAGTGCCTCAAGCAGCTACTGATGTCCCTGCTGCGGGCTTACAGGTTCTCCCCCATCATCCCAGACCTGGGATTACAAGTGAGTTGCACTTCTGAATCCCCAGGAATCTGTGACTAGCCAGCTTYTGTTATGTCCCCTTGTCCAAAGGTACACGGTGTTTTGGATTTTGCAGTTGTTTGATCCAGAGATGGCAGTTCTGTCACATTGTTGGAGAGTTGTGTCCTCTTCTGTAGATGGAGTCACTTTTGCTTCTCCTGTTTCCCTAGATTCACTACCTCCGGCTCACCATTGCAGTCTTGAAGCATGAGAAATCCAGGAAATACCTACTCAGCAATGTTCTGTATCCTTTGTGCCTCCTCTAGTCTCAGTTCTCCGTGCCCTCAATAATGCAGCCAAGGAGACTTCAAGGATCTGCAGGTCCTGGGAGGCAAAAGCCACCCTGTCTTTGAGAGGTCATTTCGAATTTCTCAGGTCTCCTCTGTCTGCCTGACACCATTCTCTACAAAGTCCTGCTTTGAGGAGGGGGAGCAGTGTCATATAGTTCACATCCTACTAACACAGAGGACTTCATTTCTACCTGACTGACCTCTCTAATGTCCCTAGAGCAAAAACACTTTCAGAGCAGTCCAGCTGCCATGCTAGCATTTGGGCAGCTGCTGTGATAACTGTGTGGGGCTTCTCCCAAGAGAAGGGGGCTCCGGATCTTGCAGAGCTTTGAGTGGTTGTTTGGAAAGGGGTCTCTCACTACAGCTCTGGAAACATGCCCTGTGCCTTCTCCCGACATAGCTTCTGTGCTTGCTTTAACTTGGCCGCAGCTTCGATGTGCTCCGTTCGGTTGTGTTCTTCTACATTAAGAGCCCACTGCGTGTGGAGGAGGCTGGTTTGCAGGAGCTCATTCCCACCACGTGGTGGCCAAACCGCTTCACCAAGGAGGTGAGTAAGGGCACATCCACTAAGGAGACAAGAAATTTTGTGGCCTGCTGTCCCCATCATTTTCTGGATGAGGAAATTGGATGGCCCATATCTCCAGCTGCGTTAGCACTGGTAGACCCTGCAGAGCTGCTTGAGAGCTGTGGCCTCTCCATTGCCCTGTCATCTTTATTGTCCCCTTAGAGGGGACATTTGGGGTGTGTTGCTCAGGACAGGGGAGGGGGACAGCTTTCTATCGCAACAGATTTGGAAGGGAACTTCACAGCGTCTAAGGAATTACAGGTTGACTTGTGTGTCCTCAAAAGATCTCCTGCCCTCATCATTACAAAGCCAGGAGGGCCTGTTTAGGTGTGCTACCAGCTGCAGTCACATACTGGCACATTGTTTCAGTGAGTTTCTGCTATCCTTTTGGCAAGACATTTTCCCCGTGCAGTGATCTCCTACTAATGAGTGTCTGTCCCCCAACCAGGGCAAGGAGAGTAAGGAGGTGAAGGAGGAGAGTGCTGAGGAGAGACTGAGGCGGCGGGCGTATGAAAGAGGCTGCCAGCGACTCAAGAAACGCATTGAAGGTCTGTCAGGAAGGAGGGAAATTGCCAAGATCCCGTACCTTTTGTGAGCCAGGGGGACCAACCCTTGAGCTGTTTCCAAATCCCCTTCACGACCTGAAGTCCGGCTGTGTTTCTGCCAGGACAGGCTGTGCTGCAGAGGCGGGGGCCAGCCATGCCGTTGTTTGGTGGAGGGGTATGAGTGCTGGGACCCTGCTGCACAGACCTGTAGCATCCCACCGTGGGACATGAGCAAACCGAAATTCCCCTTTACGAGCATTGTTTATCAGCTGTGGATGAATTTATTGCTAGGTGACGGAGGAGAAAATTCTCACAGTGATGGGATTAGCATTCTGCTGGCGCTGGTTCTTCCTGGGCCCCCTCTGCTGAGGAGGTAGCCTTTCTCCAGGGGACAGGGTAGACAGTTGGGGTTAATATGGATAGTTGCTCTCCAGTGCTTGTTTTCTGATGGTGGACATGTGTCCCCATTTTAGTGGTGGAAGGTCTCCAGGTTCAGATTCTGAAGCTGCTGCTGAACAACAAGGACAGAGGAGGGGTAAGTGCTCTGTGCCTCTTTTGCTACAGCATCTCCACAGCACAGGACTTGTAAGGTATAGGTTTACCACTTGCTTTTCCTCCTGCCAGGGGGAAGCCTCCAGATACATCTTCCTAAACAAATTCCGCAAGTTTCTTCAGGAGAACGCTAGCAACAGAGGGGTAAGTGAGAGGGCCAGCCTCCCTGCAAGCCTCACCCTGAGAGCTCTCTGGCACCTTCAGGCTGGGAGCTCTGCCCTTTTGGTTGGGCTGCTTCCAGCAGTTGATCAACTGAGGTCTAGATATGGCAGGGAACGGGGAGAAGATCTGAGGCTAGAAACCAGGCAGCTTATCAAAGTCCTCTGCAGTGATTTATGGGAAAGCRGCCCTTGGGAACAGCCTTGCATGGGAGCTGAACGTCTTCCTAAAGCCTCGCGGGGAGCACAGCTGTGGAATGCTCTGCCACAGCTGGCCTGCTGGCTTTGGCATCCTCTTCATGGCTTAGGTGGGGACTGTTCTTCTGGCCCTGGATGAGGCTGTTGGCCTGCAGCTTTGGGAGGTAGGCGTCCACTGTTGCAGGAAACCCTTTCTTCACCTGCATCTCTGTGTTCATCATCAGCCCCATCTTTCATGGTGGAGCACGTAGTATCCATCCTCCTCGGTCAGACCAGCTTGTTGTTTCAGTGCCCAGGACTTTCTGGAGGTGGAAACTGCTGCCTACCATCAGGGCTGGGCTCTCTCCCAGTGCTGGAAGCTAGAGATAATAGCAAGGCTGAGAACACAAAGTTTCTGCCTGCCCTGTGTGGCCACTGGGACAAAGATGCACTTTCACACCTGCCCTGATGGCTGAACTCTCATTCTTGCCCTAGAACTTGACTGTGTTGTGCCCACCAGAGTACATGGTGTGCTTCCTGCACCGGCTTATCGCTGCCCTGCGTTTCTTCTGGGATGGCCACAAGGCAAAGACCCCTGCCGCACTGAGCAGTGAAGGTAAGGCCTGGAGGAGAAGCTTTGGGGACATTTCTGTGGTTAGGACAAGGTTTGCCTCTTGGCAGTGCTCTCCAGCATGCTGGAAATTTTGTGTTTCTCATGGGTGCTTGAGCCTTCTGTCACCCTGCATCTGTAGTTCCCAGTCACCCTGGGAAATTCCTGTGTGCAGATCTATTCCAGTTAACATCCAGACCCGAGAATTGCAAAGGGGCACCTGTACTGTTTGCTAGTTTTCCCTGTATGCTCTGGAGCAGAGTTCAACATTGAGTATGGGTCTGTAGGAGGGCAGCTCAGTGATCCCGTAGTCCAAGTTTAGGGGAAGATATTTGTCTGTTTTTGTGGTTCCCAGACTGTGGGATTAAGCGGAAACCAAGTCAGTGCCAGTTGCTTTCCCACCCTCAAACACCGCCTTGCCTGTCCTGCCACGATCTGCTTGGCACTCCCTTTTCTTACTTTAGGCTGACCCTTTCTCTAGACTCAGTAAGTGCCTTATGATCCTTGTGGGACTAAGTGACAGAGCTGGAGTAGCCAGCTGGGGAGCTGCTGAGTTTTCTGATGCTCCAGTTTCCCCCAGTGACTGTGRCTGGGAGGGAGGACATGCTGGGAGGCTTGTTGTCGATGGCCATCGGTTGCTCCTGTTCCCGCGTGGATCTAATGCTTGCTTCATTGTGGAAATCACTTCTGCCTTAATGGCTTGTGCTTTTATGACAACAAAATTGTCACTACATGTTAGTCCAGGCTGGGCCCTGGGGTCTGTCTTAGGAGGGCTTACATGTCCTATGGGTCCTATGCATGGGACTCATGGAAAAAACAAATCTTCTTCTCTGCTTTAGAGGCGTATGTCCCTCCTCAACTCTTCTATAACGGGAAGGTAGATTATTTTGACCTTCAGCGACTTGGAGGTCTCCTGTCTCATCTTAAGAAGACTCTGAAAGGTAAGTGCTCTCATTTCCAATACCTGCATCCAGGTCCTGGCTGAAGTTCACCCAACATCCCTCCCAGGGAGGGAGCCCTGGGTAATGAATTGTGATTAAATTTAAGGAGAGGAGACTTGAATTTTAGTGAGATGCAAGTTACGCTGAAGAAGACACCATCCCTCTTGGGTGGAGTGTCCTTTCAATTAACAGTTTACTGTTTATATCCCTGAATGGGGCCAGTGGCTGGTGGAGGGAAGGGGGTGGTCTGGGAATACCCTCTGGTGTGGTGCTCTTGCTGCACCACAGCTGAGGGCTGGGAGCTGTCAAAGCGCTGACCGTCAGCCTGGCTCTGCTGGGTGTGAAGGATGTCCAGGATTTACTTGCTGTACCGCTCCAGGCAAGCAGTAGCAGCCCTGTGTATGTACTGCAGCTGCGTGTTTGTATGCAGCACGCYACTCTGGCAATAGACTTTCAAAGTGTCCCTTTTGGAAGGGTTAGAAACCCCTTGTCATTCAGTCAGACTTGGTTTGTCTCTGGTTTCTGGCTAATGTGTCACTTGCCTTTGGCTCAGATCTCTCTCCTCCTTCCCCAGTTTGCAAGATTAGGACCATTTTCCCTGTCTCAAGTTGATCCCTGGCTGTTCAAAATTAGATTGCTTGAGAACCATGTAATCTCCTCTGGTCTCTCACYAAGGTCTTCCTGGCCATCTTTAAAGACAGGACTACGCTCTAGAGGACATGTTGTTCAGGCTTTGTACAGCATAGCCGTCAGCGCAGCCTTCCTCTGGGCTGAGAATGGTTTCTGGTCTGAGTCTCAGTCCTAGTGACTTGAGGACATGTCATGGGGCAGTATTGAAGAGCTGGATGCTTAAAAAGTGTTCTCAGGCCCTGAGTTTCCTTCCCTATGCTAGTCCAATTTGGTGCCGGTGGTTGTCTCCTGGTTCCTCAGTTATTCTATTTGTTGCTGGYAGGACCAGGAACAGTAATGGGTCCTGGGTGAGCAGCACCCGTCGCTGCTTGGTCTCTGCTGTGTTAGCAATGGCAGGCTTATTCCACGTAAGGAARCTGGGGGAAGGTGAGCTTGTTCTGATGCAGCATCCAGCTTCACTGGCTGCTTCTCTACTGCCGAGAAGCAGGAAAGAGGATGAGCCTAGGGCGGCCTCATGGGAAGCGAAGGGTGACTCCTGCGTTCMCAGCTGCTTTGGTGTGCTCTGTGCAGATGACCTGGCTGCAAAAGCCAACGTCCTGATCGACCCTGCGGAGCTGCAGGCGGTGACTATGGACGATCTCGATGAAGATGAGGAGTCGGCAACGTCGGCAGCACAGGTGAGCCGTGTACTGTTATTCACCTGCGGGGGCCCTGGTGCCAGGGCAGCGAGCTCAGCCTCTGGCTAGAAAAGCTTTGCTTTAGAGGAAGGCAGTGTTTGGGCCAGGGCTGTAACCAGCCCATGGGCGGTCAGATAAACAGCTGCACTTGCCTGAGGGTCACTGGAGATCAGTAAGGTCCTGGATGCACCAAGTCTGAGCAGCAAAATTTTCTTTGCTCTGCTGTCTCACTACCCACTCATCTGAATATGCCCCCTCCCCTCCATGGCAGCTCTTGGTGCTTGCATTTGAAAGGGTGCAAGGCAACTGCAGACAGAGCAGCTTCTTGCTGTGCAGATCTGCTGCTTGTACCTGGCACGGGCCCTTAGAGGAAGGAATATCCATTTGCTAACCTGGCACTGCTGGCCCAGCCATGATAGGAAGGGTATCTGCTCACCTTCCAGTGGCCACTGTGCATCTATACCAACATCCTTGCAGGGACAAGGGAGGAACAGCGGGCAGCCAAACAGCTAGAACTGTTTCTTCCTTAATTTCTTTTCAGTCTCAGCGTCCCTCTGCCGCCCTGGCCATTGGTGGAGCTCTCGCTAGACCTGGCTGGCTCAGCTCCCCCACCCTGGGCCGTGCCAACCGCTTCCTCAGCACAGCGGCCGTCAGCCTGATGAACCCGCGTCGGCCTCTTGGCACCCTGGAGAAGATCAAAGTGCGCACGCTAAGTGTGGAGCAGCGGACAGAGGAGGACAGTGAGTACTTCTGCTGCGTGCTAGCGTGGCCCAGGTGGTCCTTGGGAGAACGGTGTCTTCCAACTCCCAGTACTCTCAAGAGGAAAGCAAYCTGTTTACTGCCAGCATTGCTCCTTCCCATTCTGAGGACATGCTGACACCCACAAGTCCACAGTTAACCACTTTGCCCTCCTGAACATGACACTGGTGATGCTGTCACTCTGCTTGTARGAAGATGCTGCCTTGGTTCCTGCAARTGCAGTGAGACTTTGCAGGGRGGTAGTTCAAAGGCAGCTGTAGCCRCGCTTGCTCTGAACACCGGCCAGCCGGAGGATGACGTGTGCAGTAGCAGCACCGTTGCTGKTGGGGCAGGCCAGGCAGGCCTCTGAAGCACGTACAGGGCTCGAGGAAGTGGGACTTGCATGGCCTGGGTCTGTTTGGACAGATCTGGCRGGTCAGCCTGGTGGAGGCAGTGAGATGGGAATGGTGTGTTAGTGTATCTGGTGAATCAYGTGGGCTGGGAAGCAGCACTGTGTTACAGAGGCACAGCAGGGCTTTGGCTTCAGAGAGGTGCAGGCAGAAGCTGAGGTGCCAATTGCCTTGCTGAGAACTTCTCTCCTGTCTTGGGGATGCATTTGCAGTTGAAGGCAGCCATGGAAATGAGGGTCTCTTACTGGGCAGACCCCCAGAGGAGCCGGACCAGCCCATCACAGAGAACTCCCTCCTGGAAGTCCTGGATGGGATAGTGATGATGTACAACCTCAGTGTCCACCAGCAGCTTGGGAAGGTGAGCGGCACATGCTATGCAGGAATCCATTTCCCCAACCTCCATGCTTCTGCACTGACTCTGTTTTCTGCTTATTTAGTGACTGTGTACGCCCTTTCCTTCTCCTCCTAACCCTCATGGGGGATCTGGTTGCATGCTTATGTGTCTAGGGAAAAAAATACCCACATTTATTGTTGGAATCTGCTTGTTTTTCAGATGGTTGGTGTGTCAGATGATGTAAATGAATATGCCATGGCACTGAAAGACACAGAGGAAAAAATCAGCCGCTGCCCAAAGAGGGTAAGTGTCTCTGGACTCCCAGCTTCCTTCTCTCTTAGAGCCCCAGTATCTGGCAAAAAGGATGAAGCACAGTGGGTGATTTCCAGCCTTGCAGCGGCGAACATCTTGGATGGGGTGGTAACCCATGCCTGGAGCTGGCAGCCACATTTCATACTGTGCCAACCCATTGTACCACTGCCTCAAGGAACAGAGGGACTGAAGCAACCGCTTCAGCTTCTCCCAGACAAGCTTGCAAACCTCCATGTGCTGCAGACACCTTGGAGCCGGTCTCCTGGGGAGGGGACCCTCCAGTGCTGGACTTGGGACATGTCTGTCCTATTCCAGCTGCTGGAGACTGAGTGTATCTGATAATGCATTAAAAAAGGATCCCTGACAGCAGTTGACCCTAAGCTGCTGCCCACACTGGACCAACGTCTGCATCAGGCCTTGTGGGCTGCAGCTGAGACCGATAAGTGCTCTTTATAGCACCGCTTCCCACTCCCTCCGCAGAAAGGCTGCTGACACCTTTCCCTCCTGCCAGTACTCCCTAGCTAGCCCCAAGGTGGTATTTGCTTTTGCATTATTTATCCCTCTCTGAAAAAGGATGCTGTAAATGGGAATGACATCTGCCCTCACATCTCTGCACTCTTTTCAGAGGAGAGACATCCATGAGGAACTGCTGAAGAGCCAAAAGGTCTTCTCCGAGAAGCTCAATCACCTAAGCCGGCGCCTCGCCTGGATAAATGTCACCATTTATTCAAAGGTGGGCAGGAGCATAATGTGAGCAGCTCAGAGGAGACCGAGCAAGTGTGCCTCTGTATCTGTGCTGCTCGGCTCACGTCACAAGTGTCATTTTCCCTGGTGTTGGAGCAATGCCGATGATCTGCGGGGCTTGTTTTTCTTTTGCATCAGAGACTCCTTCCTAGGCCTGGACCCCATCCTGTCCCAGGCTTGGTCCCACAGTGTTTGTTAGGACACAGCCCAGACTGTTCTGAGCTGTGCGTGGTGCTGTAAGCTCCCCCTTGGGGCATCAGGCCTCTGCACCATGGACAGAAGGGGGCAGGTCAAAGGGAGATTCAGTCCTCAGGGCATGTTTAGAGGATAGAGGCTACTGTGAACCACTTCCCTGAGCTGTGCTGTGCATCACAGGGGGGTCTCGCTAGTGCTGCTCTTTCTGAAATCTGCAGGATCCAAACCTAGGGTTTTTTGTTCAGGTGTTCTCCCCTTCTTCACTCGGTTCCCACATAAAGAAGAGTGCATTCTGCATTTAGTAACGCAGTGACTGTTTGCACAGGTTGTCCCTTCTTCCCTGCATTCACCATTTTCCAGGCTAAAGTCTCTGGTCTGTTTTCTCATAAGCAGTTTGTTGGCTCTTACGCTCTGCAGATCTCCTCTTCCTGTCATCCCTTGCACGCTGCCGTGCCCCATCTGTGTTTGCAGCTTTTTTGTGCTGGGGAAGAAGATGCGTTTCCCTGAACGTGCAGTGGCAGCAGGGTCTCTGCATGTGTCCCAGGGTGTAAGCAGGGAGGGGAGGAGCAGTAGTTCCTACAGACACATCTGGCAGAGCTGCAGTGGCTGATCCTGACTCCTTGCTCGTCCCCTCCTTCACTCCCAGAGCAGGACTGCAAGGCACAGTGCTGCGCTGCAGAAGCTCTCCAGCTGCATTAGCATAGCCCGTGCTTGCCAGAAAAGAAACCTTTCTTCCCAGACTGCTCTTGAAAGGCTGAGGGGCATTAGCAGTGTGCATTGCAGGGATCGCTGCGATGGCCCGTGCAGAAACACTCTTCGTGTCTCTAGATGATCTATTGTCATATTAAACGCAGGTACCCGCCTCCCGTCAGGAGTGCGGTGTCACCTTTCTGGATGAATCAGCAGCATCTGGGAGTGAAGGTTACAGCCTTCCCCGCTTGTGCTCCTGCCTTGGTCTGCTTGGCCAGCAGGGAGAGCAGGTCACTGGCTCGGGCTGTGAAGTGTGCCTCGGGAGCCGAGTGAGCTTGCTCTGGGGAGGAGTGTGGCTGCACGGAGGAGTTTGTCCGCACTGCCTGTACCTTCAGGGCTCCGTTTCACAGCTGTCACAGGTGCCTGCGGTTTCCCAATGGAGACATCCACCCAGCAGGCTCCTGCGTCCCTGGGACTTGTGTGCAATGGAGGGACGCATCTGTGTGAGTGTTGCAGGCACTGCTGATGGAGAGAAAGGGACTGGTTCTGTCTAGAGGTGAAGTCCTGCTCTGTGCTGAGGTGTCAGAGCATGGGAGAGGCTGCTTCGTCCTCAGGGGAATTAGTCACTGGTTTATTCTGAGCTGAGGGATTCATGGTTAGACGAAAGGGAGCACTACAGCTTAAAAACACTCTTAGTTTTAAAGCAGATAATCCTGTCTTCAAAACATCCCTGTGGGAAGACCATTTCAGCTTATTTTGTTACAACACTGTATTTATCCATCACACCGTGGGTAATCACATCTTTCTTTGTATTCTCTTGGTGTAGGCTTTCTTCTAGCTTGGCCATACCTGAGATGACTTTTTCAGGTTATCAAGTCTTAATAAAACCAAATGCAGCTTTCTTTACCTTTATGTTGTCTGCACAATTGCTTTTCATCCTGAACGCAACAGTTGAGCTGAGGTGTGTGTCGGTGTCAAGATAGAGATGTCTTTTGGTCAATTTAGTTGGTTTACGCTAGTTCAGTCTAATTTACAGAACAAACCCATGTGAATCTCCCAAAGATGGTAGCAACATACTTTAGAAAAGCCACTAAGCAAATGAAATCACTTCTCTCCACCTCTGATTTTAATTTTTTTAATTAGAAGTATAACCCTCCTCCATCTATTTTTTATGCAAATTGCTATTGCTTATGATATTTCTTGGCATTGCAGGATATGAAATAATATTTCCTCTTTTTATGGCTTTGTTGGTGCTGATTTTTGTAGCTTAAAGTTATGTAGATGCCCTTAAATTTCCTGTTTTTAATTTAGGACCCCCTGAGTTTTGCTTAGAGAAGGAAGAGGCCGATGTTCCTCAGGGCAGTAAATCTGGTTGAATGGCTGGCACAAAATCCGAAAGGCTGTGGCCGCCTATTGCAAAGATCAGAGTTGGTATGAGCTTTCAGCCTCTTCCCATTTAATTCCTACAAAAGACCAGCTTTCTTTCCAGCAGATTTATGCTGTGTTTGCTAGTGCCTGCCTTCCTTCAGCCAGCGTACTTGGAATAAAAACTAGCACGCCTTTTTTGCCATCAGGCCTGTGTGGTCAGATATATCCTACCAAGGAGCAGTTCTTGGAGGGTTTCAAGGCTCAGTGAGATAAAGCCATCTCATGTCACGGTGGGGATAGTTGTGCTCTGAGCTTGAGGTTGGTGTAGAGATCTCTGATTGTTCCTTCCACCTAACACTTCTGTGGCTCTGTGAAAAGACTGAATGGCACAGACCTGGTTAATGAACTTAGAGCAGTGGTCTGAGGARTGTCTTAGACATGGAGATGTTTCTGAGGTCTAAGCATGGTGCTGACTGTTGTGTTTCTCCAAAGAGAAGCTGGACAAAACTGAATGGGGGTTGTTGTGTTCTCTCTGGCCAGGAGAAGATGCAGGATGTATATTGGCTGCTGCAAGTGTGCATCCGCACCATCGAGCATGGCGACAGGACGGGCTCACTTTTTGCTTTCATGCCGGAGTTCTACCTCAGCGTGGCTATGAACAGCTACAGCGCACTCAAGAACTACTTCAGCCCTGTAAACAGCATGGAGGAACTTCCAGGTAAGGGGATGGGGAGGCCTTGCTAATTCTGGCCTGGTAATGTCTAAAGCAAGCCACATCCTTATGGTAAAGTAGTGGTAGCTGGGCATCATCCCTTCTGTGTCCTTTCCTGGTTGTGATGTGCTGCACAAGTATATTGTCTGTGTGCTGTGGGGCAGGCGCTGAGTGCTGTTCCTTGAGTAGGTACCCACTGGTGAGCCGTGACCGTTGCTGAGCGAAGCAGGGAGCCCATGCCTTGCCCAAAGTTGTCGCAGTGTTGGCTGTAGTGAAAACCACTGGCAGCTATGAATTTTGTTTCCAAGGAGGCACCAGGAATGGGCTGGGATGCTRGAAGATGCGATTGCCCCGGCAGTGCGTGCCACTGCCTGCTGGTCTCTGGGTGGGGGAGAATGTGCTGTGAGTGCAGGAACTGGGACTGCTTTCAAATGTCCCTGGGATTGGGGTACATTCCTATGGAGATGACCACCCACTTGATGCCAAGAGTGTGTGTTTAGGTGGATTCCCTCTGTGCACGTTCTGTGCTTTTCCTGACTAAGTGATCCCAGCGAGCTCTTAGCGAATTGTTCTGTGCTTTCCAGAGCCTGTGAAGGTAAGAAGAGCTTCTGCTCCCACCAAAAAGACGTAGCTAAAGTGTTCACATCCATTAAGTGGGGGCCGTGCCTGCTGTTCAGGCAGCAACACAATTAAGTGGTAGCAGATTTCTTTGGGGCCTGCAGGCTGGACATGGCTTTTCTGCGTAGATCTAGGGTATTGTTTGTGTTGCTCAGCCTCTTCTGCACTAGGCATCTCTCCCTTGCTGTCCGACTCAGTTGCATGGTTTTATCTTTCTCCGAGTAACTGTTTTAGACTCTGCAGACTGAGGCGAGCAGCTCTGTTGGAGATGAATGTGCTTTCCCAGCTGTCTGTTTTGACAACTAGAAAAAAACTGCAAAGTTAGCTCTAGCAGGAATGAATCCCATGGCCTGTGCCTTGTCCACAGGAAYGCTGGGACCACAGGGCTGTCCATCGGGCCGTTGGTGTGACCCCTGCTCCCTCCTTCTCTTTGCAGGCTACGAAGAGACCCTGATGCGCCTTGCTGCCATCCTGGCCAAGCATTTTGCTGACTCGAGGATTGTGGGCACGGGTAAAGCTGCACTCCTCCGCTTTGGGGTGATAATGTTGCAGGTCTGGCCAGTCCCACTGCCGGTGGCTCACCAGACTTCTGTTAGGATCTACCTTCTGAATCTGAGTGTTTCATGCCTCCACGTACAAAGAGAGGCTGGTCGCTGTCCAGTGTGTCCTGCTTATTCCAGAGTTAGGATCTAGGATGATCTAGGATACCCTTTTGAGAGCAGAACTTACGTCCCAGCTACTTGCATGCCAAATCTGGGGTTACTTCTTAGCYGTCTGAGCATAGGCACGCTCTCCCCATCAGCTGGGACAGCGAACCTCTGGATGTGTGGGTCGGTCCCTCCTGGCCTCTGGTGCTCAGGTGTTCCCTGGCACTCCGCGTGTCCTTGGGTACCTGGCCTAGCCCCTTCTCATTCTTCCACAGACATCCGGGACTCCCTGATGCAGGCGTTGGCCAGCTACGTCTGCTACCCCCACTCACTGCGTGCTGTAGAGAGGATCCCAGAAGAGCAGTAAGTGCTGCCCTTCCTGTTCCCGGGGAGCTGGGGCAGGGCTGGGGTGGTGGCAAGGCTGGATGGGGGACCAGCTGGGCTGCCAAGCACCGCCAAGGGTCCAGGAGCTGCAGCGGGTGCTGGAGTTGGTTTGGGGAGCCTCCTATCACCCTTATACCAGTGGCTTTGCTCTGTCCCAGCTCCATGGGTCTACCATGGGACCCCCTACCGTGGGTCCTATTTAATCCCCTGTGATCCCAAGCCCTTTGTTGTGACCTATGTCTTTCATCTGGCAGGCGGATCTCCATGATGAAGAACCTTCTGGCTCCCTATGAGCAGCGACCCTGGGCACAGACCAACTGGATCCTCGTCAGGCTGTGGCGGGTGAGCGTCCTGTGTCCCTGCCTCTCTCACCGTCTGGGGCTGATTGGACACTGAGCATTCCACTTTCCAGTGGCAGCAAAACCCAACCGTTTTCCTGCCGCTAAGATCTTTCCTTATCTCTTTTACCAGGGCTGTGGCTTTGGGTACAGATACACACGGCTCCCACACCTGCTGAAAACCAAGCCTGAGGATGCCAGCCTCCCCAGCTTGCAGAGTRAGTGGGGCAGGGGATTGACACTCAGGGTTATGGTGGGTGGTGAGGGAGGACTGGCTTCTTCCCTAGCAGCTGTCCCTACTGTGGGCCAGGCCAGCTGGTGAGGTGGCTGCTGAAGGAGGGAGATCCTGGCCAAGTATCCAGGCTTGACCTTTGCAGCCAGCATTTCCTCTGCTGGACAGCCCCAGCCTCTCTGCACTGCCTGGTGACTCTCTTGCCTGCTGGGTGGTGGGTTAGATCCATCACAAGGAGGGGTTCTGCCCTTTAAGGGAGAGGAGAGAGGCCCAGGGCTGCATCCTTACCAGAGCTTTACCCCAAAATGTAAGCCTGGGAGAAGGCTCTCTGATGTCCGCAGCGAGCAGCTGCTGTGGGGCAGAGTTAGCGAGCATGCCAAGCAGTAGGAACCCTGTGAGAGGGAGCGGGTGCTCGAGGAGGCAGGGCATTGGAGAAGTTTGCAAACAGGGAGTGTTTTAACCAGGCATCTCTCTCGGAGCCTGGCAGAGCCAGTCCTGCCTTTGACACAGCAATTTGGTTCTCAGCACTGTCACCAAAATGAGGGATTTCTTGGCTCTGTTGCGGCTGAGAAAGACATGGGGAGAAGAAGGTACCTTTCTTGAGCTGAAGAACACATCCCCAGCTTCACCCTTGCAGGGTCTGGGCCTGTCCGGATACATTCCTGACTCCCCTCTGCTGTGGAAGAGGCTTTGTGCCAGACCTTGCTCCTGGGGAGCTGCCTGGGGATGGGGGAGAGAGGGTGCTGCAGCCTGACATGGGCAGGCGGCATGTGGAGGTGCGTGCTAATCCCCGTCCAGTGGGGAGAGCTGCCTGTCTGTTTTAACGGCACTCTTGTTCTTTTTCTCTCTCCTGCCCATGGTGCCCAGGAGATCTCTCTGTTGCTAGTTTCCAGAGTAAGTTTGTTGTGTGACCCTCTCTTGTCTGGTGAAGTAGCTTTAGAGAGCTCCCTCCTTCCCGCCTTCTGTCTAGAGACCCTTCTTTGGGAGGCAGAGGGCTTCACACAATGATCGCTTTTCTGGGAGATGCCAGGGGGGACCGGTGCCCACGTGGCAGTCTCTGAGGCTGCATCACGGACCCGCTCTTCCACCTGTTTTCTCAGGGTTACCTCTGGGGTCAGAGCCCTGCCGCAGCCCTCTCGTCCTTGGGGGACGATGGGGAAGCCCTGGTACACATGCAGGAGGGACCTCGTCACTGTCCCCTCACCCTCCTACCGCACAAGTGAGCCCCTGAGTGGCTGCCACCAGTCCCATGGGGCAGTGACTGAGCTCCCCCCACCCCGGGGAGCTCTGGGGCTGCAGCAAAGTTCCTCAGCTTTCGAGGCCTCTCTCCATCCATCTCTGGATGGCTCCGCATAGTCTGAGCCTGGAGTAGGGGAGTCTGGGCTGCCTACTGGGGACTCGCTCCTGGGATTGCTATTTTAAGGCGCAACCAAATCAATAATGAATGCTGATTTAATTGAAGAGGGACATGGGACTCAGAGGTGTCCTTTGATGCTGCCTGGGGAAGGAGGAGGGGAAGAGCCCCCCTGCCTTCCCACCCATCAGTCTTCACCTTCTTGCAGTTTGAGCATTGGCAGGGACAACGGGACARTCTGCTGAGCTGAGAGAAATCCCTGTTTGTCTGGGTCTGCTTCTGCAGAGGGTGTGAAGGGAGCTTGGGCAAATGCTTCTTCTCTGGTGCTCCAGCCTTGTCCTGCTTTGGGAGTGCTTTCTTGGAGGACTCTGCACAGGTGGCAAAGGTGGGCTGGTGCTGCCTCGCAATATCCATGAAACGCGCAGAGCACAGACCACCTGGTCTCCTACGCTGCCTCTTGCCCATGCTCACCGATGGTGAGCAGCAAGACGGCTGCCTGGGTTAGGCCAGGGAGGGGGAGAGGCTCAGAAAAGCCGTGTGTGTTCCTGCCTGCTCCCTGAGTTGTTCCTTAGCCCCGCTGGCACCAAACAGCTCTCGTGCARGCAGGGCTCTGCCTCCAGTTTGGCTCCTGAGAGCAGACAGGGGCTCTGTTCAGAGGCGGGGGCAGTTCTGGTCGGCGGCTGCTGTAGGAGCTTGTTTTGCTTTCATCGTGGCTTGTAGGCAAGGCCGGGTGCTGTTACGGCACGCACACGGTGAGCAGCAGCGGTGGCCCTGTGCCAGGCCCAGCCTGTCTTGCTTTTACCGAGCTGCAGGGTGGCTTCAGGTTGCAGCACAGGGCTCCTCTGCCCCAGGCCTTCTGCCCACACATCCATCAAGCGGTGGAGGGTAGGTGGGTGGGACCGTGAGATTATCTAGCTGAGCTGTTGTGCAATGTGGGACAGAGAATTCACCCACGTCCCCTTCCCAAGTCCAGCGGATTGCCTAAGCTAAAGAGGTCTTTCAGGAAGAAATCCTGTCTCGATCTGACAACAGCAAAAGCATCAACTGGTGGCAGGTAACTGGTGGTCCAAACCCTTCTGATGGTGGTTCCTCACCCTCAGAAATAAATCCATCACTTYTTCCTGATGGGAATGTACTTAACCTCATCTTCTGTCTTCCACTGCTGCTGTTCTGCCTTTCTCTGCTGGGTTAAACTCTGTGCATTACAACATTTTATTCTTCAAAAGTGCTTGTGTACCAGGGTAAACTCACTTCTTGGTCCTTTTTAATAGTGAAAAGAAAGTGCAGCMTCTGTGTCTTATTCAGGAAGAGGTTTTGCTTTTCAGTGAGCCCTGRTGTTCACCCTTTCCATGTTTTCAGCAGCCCCAGAGTTGCCAGCGTCATGCTGGCTAGAACACCTCCTTGATCTGCCAGTCACGGGGCCAAAACGTGCATTAGCYTGTTTGCCAGCGCTTTGCTCTGGAGGCATGTGCGAGTCCCAGGTGTGTGCTGGGACGTCCTGATGCCTTGCACTCGACCTTATTGATATMTCATCCCCTGACTGCAGCTTGCTTTCCTTCTGCCTCACCCTGCAACGTTCCCTTTGGTTCTCTCTAAATACATCTTCGAACAGACGCAGTTTACCGGTGACGTGGATCACTGCATCCCCAGCTTACCTCTTTCACTGCCGTGTCATCAGTCCGACAGCCACAGCCGCTGAGCGGCAGCTGTGTCACATTTACATTTCACCTTTTGAAAACTCAGATTAGCGTTGGGTGGAACTGCTTTGCTTCTGAATCTGGTCCATTTGGGGCTTTCGTCCTCTGTGCTCCCAGCTCTACTGTAAATGCTGCAGCATCCAGAGCCCCCCTTGGGCTGCTGACCAAGAAGTCTCACAAATAGCCCTGTTATAAATCTTCCTGGGTCATTAGCAAACTATAAAGTACATAATTATCTTCCTGTGATGAAAGTACATGACCCTGCTTCTTTACAATTATCTAGTAGGAGCACTTATTGAAGGCTTCCACTTTGTCTGCTTTATTAATTTTTAACTCTATCTATTAATGGGCCTCTGCTACGGTTAGAGTTTCTCCCATTACTACTATTTTTAATAATTCTGCTAGAATTATTTCCTATAGTTGAAGAAACTTTGCATGTAGCGTCGTTAGTTGTGGATGTTTCTTTCATGTCTTCTCCTTCTATTACCCCTTTTCTCCTTGTTTTCATCGACCACTGGCTATACTTGATTATGTTCACTTTACCTTTTACATTTTAACCTATGTCTTTGCTTCATCCTGGTCTCAGTGAACCTTTTAACCCAGGTGCTTGCTGTAGCACTGGGGCTTTCCAGCTGCCTAATAATCTTCTTGAAGAACTCTGTGTTTTTATTCACTATTTCCCCCTCACCTAGAGGKTTTTTTTATATGTTTGCGGGGAGGTTTCTGTTGTGGAAACATCGGATATATCTATAACCGCTTGGGGCCATGCTCTGTTGCCCACATTAAATGTATTGAGGTCATAATTTCTGGCCTTGGAAAACCACCGATTTCTGTTCCAATGACTGATCTTTATCTGTCATAACGAAGGCTAAGCCAAGATTGAGTGGCTTTTGTATTAGGGAGTTACAAGTTTTAGAAACACTAATGACATACTATTGCCAGGATCAAGAAAGTAACCACATCAGYGAGTATCCACAGACTCCCTATGGAATGACATCCCTGTCTGAAATGGCACACGTAAGGGCTGTGTCGTTACCCAGGAGGGCAGTCGTAACCGAGACGTGAAGAAGGTGGGTGGAAATGCCTCAGCAAAGGTGAACGTCTTGCAAATGAAGATGAACTCAGCACCATGGCTAGGTTTCTGGATACCACTAGTGATTGCCCCATGGAGAACTTCATCTGGGAACTCACGGAAGGGATGAAGCTGCTATTGCTGTATTCCAGGGCTGGTTCCTTATGTTGCTCCAAAGAGTAGCAGTGATTGCAGCATCTTTAGATTCAGAATCCTCTTGGGAGCAACAAAAGCCAAGGAAGTCCATTGTTTCCTGGTGTTAGCTTAAAACCTTAAAAAACCCTACATAACTGTGGAGAAGTTTGACGAGAGGCACCACTTTTTAATGCTTTTATAGACTGGCGCAGTCTTTGCCAGCAGCAGGGAAAGCATTTAAGAACCTAGAATTGGAGGCTTGGAGCAAATTCACACCACTTATTGGAAAAAGACCATGAGGAAATAGTCATTGGCTAAAAATCAGAATAAAGCAAGTTATTACAAGCGCAAGCTTCAAGAAGTCAAAGCTGCCTTCAAATGAGATAGACTTGGCTRGGTGATTCATTTTGAGATCTGTCCTGACTTAAAATGTTGGTAAAATAGGCTTTGGCRACAGACCAACAGGACAACCTGCAGAGCTCATTCGTGAGGAGTGGTGATCCGTGCCTAGATCTGCTTCRGTACTTGAGGGCTGGAAGGGAGCTTATATGTCAGCAATTTTAATGAAAAACACTTTTTACATGTTGAGGGGAGGCTGGGGAAAAGAAGACACAAAAAACTTAACCCTACAAAAGGACCTTCCAGTTCCGAATGACTGGGAGAGATGGAATTCAGCATCACCAGATGTAGAGTGGTGAAYGTGAGGGGAAAATGTGATTAAAAATCAGTGGGCTGCGAGCTGAGCATAACCCTTAGAGATAAGATTGCAAGGTGGGGTCCCTGGGACCTGTCTAGGCACCCTTCTGAGAAGAGAGCCACAGTATTTCAGGTGTGACCTCCCCAGGGCCGAGCAGAGGGGTGACACCTCCCCTTGATCTGCTGAGCACATCTTCCTACCATCACCCACCTCTTAGTTGTAGGGAGAGCCCTCACCTGTTCCCTGTTTAAGCTGGTATCCTCCATAAGCCCTTCAGCGGTACCCCGACCGTTGTTTCCCAGCCAGGACTGATATTTGGGGTCATTCTTCCCCAGATGCAGAATTTTCTCCTTGTTGAATATGATCAGGTTTTCTGTCCCAGTCCTCAAGTTTCTCAGGGTGTCTCTAGCACATCGGACAAAGCCCCTCATTTAGTGTCATCTGCAAATTTGGTAAAGGTGTGCTCCGCCCCAGCGTGCRTCACTGGCAGAGAAGACTCAAGGTGGGCTCCAGTGTTGACTCCTGGGCTTCTCCACTTGCGCCTTGCGACCAGCAAGTTCCTGAGGATCTTGAATTATAATTCTTACAAAAGGGTTATCCTTGAACTGTCATCCTATTGTCACCTTTTGGAAAATAMCAGCTTGATGCCCAGTCAAAGGAACAAATTACGCAACAGCAATTATGAGGAAAGGAAAACAGAACAAAACCAAAACCACATTATGCCTTTGTGCAAACCTGCCATGCGCTCGTGGTTTGGATGCTACGTGCTCTTCTGATTCCACCTCTCCAAAGAAAATCTGGGAGAACCAGCAAGGCTCAGGGAGGGATGGTGAAGGGGACAAAGATGTGACAGTTTCTGTATGAGAAACTGCACAGGCTGGGGCTGTTCCTGTTCGAAAGACTATCATAAAGGTCTGAAATCATGGCTGCTGGAGGAAGTGACTGCAGAGCAGCATCTCTCTGTCTCTCCCACCAGAAAGAGGGGGCTGCAGAGGGTAAATATTATCAAATAAAGCGAGCAGGAGCCAAGCTGAAATCAGAATTCCTCCCGCCACACACAATTGAGCTGTGAAATGTTGCTCCAGGACACGTTCAATGCTAAAGGCTTACACGGTTTCAGGGGACACTGGGCAAGAAATCTACTGAGGATCGTTAAATACATAAAAAGGACGTCTGGCTTGGGCAGTCCCTGAGCCATGTGTAGCCAAGGGCTGGGAAAGTACTCGCGGGTGGGAGTAGGACATCAAAGACTTGTTTGTTTGTCGTGATGAAATCCCTCCCAAAGATGTGCTTTTAGGCAGGATCAAAGCCAGGGCGCTGGCCTGCACRGAGTGATTATGCACTGTGAGACATCAGCGCGTGTCCTCCATAACAACAGAAGCTCATGSCAATTATTAGTGGGTATTTACAGAATAATTTATCCTGTTCTCGTTTGAGCTGACAGTCTCCTGCCATCCCCCTCTGGCTTTGCTAATCCCGGCTAGCAATCTGCCTGTAGTTACGCCTCGCTTCTCGATCCCTAGGGATGTGATGGAGGTCGCCCCGTGTTTCCTTGGCCCATGCTGGCCTTTCGAGCATGGGCTGCCACCCCAAAGACCTTCTGCAGTCGCAGCATGGCTGTGCCAGCGCTACCAGAGTTTTCACCTGCTCTTAGTTACTAATAGCTTGTAGTAGACGGAAAAGTAGTTGGATTTTTTTTTCTTACACTTGGTAAATCTGTTCAAGTTTCTTTCTCCAAGTCCTGAATTTTAGTCTGTGGTTTGAACTCTGGTGACCYTCCCGGTGAGAAGCATCCGTCCCACTTGTGCCCCCCTCCTTTCCCTGCCCGTGTGCGGGGACCGGCACCCCACACAGCCCTGACTCCGTGTTTCCCGGCTGGTGTGACCCCGTCTGTGCTCCTGATAGTGAAAAAGCCCAGAGGCGAGATGCCACGTACCACGGGGAGGTGCCTGTGCTCGGGCTGACCCTGGCCGGGGAGCGTGGGCAGCCCTGCCTGCCTGAGCCTGCCGAGGGCAGAGCCAGCCCCAGCTCCCTGCAGAAGCCTCTCAGCAGTGGGATTTGCTAGGTGCCTTCCTCCCCGGCCGCGGGCAGGCAGGCATGACCGCGTGAGGCCAGGGGTGGCCGTGCTGGCTCCGGGCAGCTGCCACGTTGCTATCGGGAGCAATTAATGCTGAGCTGACCGTGGGCCTCTGCAGAGCCAAGCAGGAGGGATGCTAAGCTGCAGGGCAGCGCTCCTGTGCACGTGGGCAGCGATGGGCACACAGRGCTCTTCCCTGGTTAATTCAGGCTGGCGTTGCAAAAAAGTGCGTGGAGGCCCAACAGGCGAGATCTTTGCTCATAACAGTCCTTGCCCCGCACCCACGGCCGCTCCAGGACCAGGCCACTGAAGCTGTCGCTCTCCGSTTTCAGAGCCGTGTCCCTCCACCTTGCTGCAGCGGCACATGGCAGACCTGCTCCGCAGCGACCGCGACCTGGCCCCCAGCTTCCTCAATAGTGTCCTCAACCAGCTGAACTGGGCTTTCTCCGAGTTCATCGGCATGATTCAGGAGGTGAGCGTGCCGTCTGGGGCCGCGGGGTCCAGCATTCGGTGGGTGTCCGTGTCCTGCACACGGCGAGGTTCAAGACACAACTCTTGGGGTTGGGAGTGCAGCGATTCCTTGGCACGCTTGGGAGCTGAGCTGGGCTGGGGGTCGCAGCCCTCCTTTTGGGAAGGGGCACCTTGTTAAGCTGTCTCCCTTGCTTGGCAGATCCAGCAGGCAGCAGAGCGCTTGGAGAGGAACTTCGTGGACAGCCGCCAGCTGAAGGTGTGTGCCACCTGCTTTGACCTGTCGGTGAGCTTGCTCAGGGTGCTGGAAATGACCGTCACGCTGGCGCCGGAGATCTTTCTCGACTGGAATCGCCCGTCSTCAGAGCTGCTGCTTCGGAGGCTCGCCCAGGTATCATCCTTTCGYGAGGTGTGAAGAAGTGTTCTCTGAAGTGTCCCTCTGAGGGGGASCCTCTGCAGATGTGTTATGAAGTGGGGGCTCCTGCTGCAAACGCTGTAGTACTTAAAGCTGCTACGGCAAACCTAGCTGCTGCAGAACAAGTGGTGCTCCCTAAAATCGCTCCATGTCAACTGCTCCCCTCCTTTGCAACCAGTTTGGCCACAGCTGATTTATACCTCTACCAGGAGGGAGGATGACAGTCCCTTAAATCTTCCTTCAGAGGGGCTATGGCCAGTTTCTTCCATCCAGTAAATGCTGAATGCTCCTGTGGTAAGCAATGCCATGAAATCCAGAGAGGAGGTGTAGTATTTCTTAGCAAGAGCTGTAGAGAGTATAGGTGGCTTCACAGGGAACATGCCCCAGTGTTTGGGCAGGCATCGTGGTCCTTTGTCCTTCAGTCCTAGACCATGGTACCAAACATCGCCGCTTCCCTGCCGGGGTGACCGAGACAGCCCCATTCCAACCCACAACACCCCTTAGGCTCCAGTAAATTAGTTTCTATTCTAAAGCATGAGCCACCCTGGAGAGCCTTGAGGACATGCGGCTGCTCTTGTACGAGCCAGCCTGGTGGAGAACAGTCATATATACCTTACCTATACCGCAAGGGTTGGGTTGCTCCAAGGGTTGAGGCTCAGGTCTCTGAGCAGATGAGACAAAGCAAGTCACAGTGGGGTCTAGCAATCTTAGGGAAGGGCTCAGCCTGGGATCCTGGGATTTTCCCTGTGCGAGGAGGAAAGCGAGGGGCCCTTAGCAGGTGGTTTAGGCAAGCTGGGGAATAGGCAGCAGAGGGCAGGGTGCTGCAGCATCCCCCTCCCRTCCTGGTGCTGCCACGAAGCTGTGCCCCACCGCTGAACATGCCCACAGACGGGTGCAGAGTTCTGCTCTCCATGCATGGGGGCAACAGGAAGAGGGATGCTGCGTCTGACAGCCGGTGCACAGCTTGCAGCAGTTGTGTCAAGCCTGGAGCGGTCCCCGCTCATCCCACTGGGGGTTTGGGTGAGAGCTAATGGTGGCTAATTAAGTGTCTTTACAGTTGATTCCTTCTGTGCTGGTCATAGGCAGAAATCTGTGCCTGTGGTGATGCTCTGTCAAGCAGAGAAGCAGATTGCTCTCTGCGCTCATCCCGTGCTTCAGGGCTGGTAGGTCCGTCCTGCTGCCAGCTCCAGGCAGGGCAGGACCTGGACTGTGTTTCACCCTGCTGATGCTGCTTTTGCCCAGCAGCAGCTGCCAGCTCGCTCTTCACGGGCTGTGGCTGTCCTAGGGACTGTAGCTTCTGCTTGCCAAGAGCTTTTATCCACAGAAGGAGCTTGGCATCTGTAGGTGGGATTCAGATTTAGGTGGAAGATGCTGAGATTCAGGTGTCTTGACCTCAGACTGACTCTTCCCTGGGAGGTTTGGGTCTGGTACAACCACTGTGGTGTGGTGCCACCTCCCTCTGTGCCAGGGCCAAGCTAGGACTGGGCTGTGAGCCTCCCTCTGTGCATCCACCAGCTCCCAGGCACCGAGCCTGAGCTATAAGGGCATGCTGCCCCCAAGCAAGCCCTTTGGCTGCTGCTCACAGGAAGGCCCATCCAGAAAATACAAACCCTCTCTGCTTTTCCCTACACAGCTCTTGAACCAGGTGCTGAACCGTGTGACAGCTGAAAGGAACTTGTTTGACAGAGTGGTCAACCTCCGCCTGCCAGGTGAGTCCATGCATTAACTCTCTGTCCCTCTCCWTTGAAAACACGCTGGAGGCATGCCCTCGGGAAGTGGGGGACGGCTCGTACTGAAGGTCGGTGCAGAGGTGTATGGGATCAGACCTCAGGCCTGCCACATCCCTGGCTGGGAAGCCAGTCTGATGCCGCGGGCTGCCACAGAAGTGCTGTCTTCAGAAGACATGTAAATCCTCCAGGCAGACCTGAGCTTTGACACTCTTCCTAGGCCCTTAGCCTCTGTCTGCCCAGCAGCTCTGGTTCCCTCCAGGATCTCTGTCCTCATGAGGCAGCTGATGCRTGGGTCTGGCTGTCCGTGGTGGAAGTGGCAGCCGTGCTGTGCTTGGGCAGGGAGGTGCCTTGCTAGATACTGATGTGACATAGGTTAGTGGGAGCTGTTTGAAAGGCTCAAAGCCCTGGACAGATTGGAGTTTAAGTAGCAGACTTGGTTGCTGTGCTCTGCATTGAGTAAAAGGTGCACTGAATTGCTGGGGGAAGCCATACTCACCAACATCAGCCCTCTTCCTCATGRAGGTGACTGTGGGCAGCTGAGTTGTGCCTGTTAGCAGAGACTGGCTCCACGTGCTGTGTTATGGGCATCCTATATTTCCCATACAGCAGCTGGATTTCCCTGCCTGCTTAGGAGGGGGACAGACCACCTTCTCCTCTTGGAAGAGGCAGGGGTGCTCCATCATGAGGTCAGTGCCTGAGTCTGGGGTTTGCATTAGTGAGGAAGGCTCCCCACTCCCCACTAAGACGAAACCCATGGCCCCACCGGAGAGCCCAAGTCACGGTCCCTACCTCCTGGACTGCTCTGCCACCAAGTCTGGAAATAGCGGTGCAGCCCTGCTCTGCCTGTCATGCGGTGGCAGCGGCTCTACCTTTCTCTTTTGTTTCCGTAGGGCTGGAGAGCGTGGACCATTACCCAATCCTTGTGGCTGTGACGGGGATACTGGTCCGGCTGCTTGTGGACACTGACGTTCAGGGGTGAGTGGCTTTTGGCTTCTGAAGCACGCAGTTGCCACATGTGGCGTTGCTTTGGGCGCTGCAGTAGTCAGTGCTGTGGGAGGTSTTGCAGGAGTGATGTGGGTGCGTGGGGACCGAAGCGAGGCGAGGCAGATGTGCATGGAGCAGGCAGAAGCCAAGGAGCCGCATGCCCCTGCAGCAGCTGCATCCCAGTGCTAGTGCTGGGTGCAAAATTCCTTCCTGTGGTGCAGGAAAGCCCTTGTGAGAGGCAGCTGTGAGGTGCTGTACCGACAGCACACGTGCGCTTTCCTCCCCGGGATGGGGTCTGGCACTCGGTGCCACAGGACAGCTGCTGTCGGAGGTTGTGAGCGCCGCACGTGAAAGAGCTGTGCTGATGCAGTGATGCAGGCAAAGTGCTATGACACACAGCAATGGATGCAAGGGAGTTCATTAAAGCTCCTTCACTCTGGACACATCTTGGGGAGGCATCAAAATATGCGCAGAGCTCTTTGGCCGCCCAGACCTGTGGCACAAGAGTGAGACAAATTCTGTCCAGGCACTTAGTGATGTTGATTTTCAGATGAAGCAAATCTTCTTGTCTTTATGGTAACTAGCTATTCAGAGAGACAGCACTGGGGGAATGATGCAACCGGACAAAGCCACAGCTGACCTGGTGGTTTATGTGTGTGCCTGCTTGTACCGAGTCCTGAAAATAGGCTCAGGCTAATATCCTCTGCAGTCCTGCCTTTGCTCTCTCCCGGTGTCATTCGTAGGTGTCTTGCCTGGCCACCGTGCCCTGTAGGATTCTGTAGGAGATGGGGCTCTTCTGTCTGTGCTGCAAATCCTGCTTGTTTTCGCGTTTGGAGAACATGATAGTCTCTGGCTTTGTGGAGAGCGGAGCCCCATCTGGCCGAGCAGCTCAGCCCTGCAGCCAGTCTTTCAGCTTCTTCTCTCAAGGACTCAAAGATGTACACAAATATATCTAATTATATCCTGCCTCCCGTGGCTGCTGCACCAGTCTCACAGCCCCAAGTGTGACAGTGCCAAGAGCTTAGCACAAGGTCATTGATCAGTGGCCTTTCTGGAACTGTGAATGGGGATGGATTTTGCTCGCCCCCAGAATCCTGCTCTGTGGAAAGGGCAAACATCATGAAGTGTCTAGTTGTGGCGTCAAATTCTTCCTGGAGGGAAGTGGGGAGGTGATAAAGCAGTTCCCTGCATGCCAGGCAGGATGAGAAGTCCYTCCCTGGCTCCCTGTCCCTTGAACATCTGTCCCAGAACAGGTCGCTTGTAGATTCAGAGGGGAAGGGATAAAGCTCTTTCTCTGGCCCTTAGATCAGGAAACTCTGAAGAGCGCTGTGAAGATGGTAGTGTGATGAAAATCACATCTTTACCAGCCCGCAGGGAGTCCTTGGGGGGACAAAAAGCTTCCAGACTGTGTCGTCTTTACCTGAAAAGCCAGTTGTGCTTTGGGTTAGGGAAACCTGGGCAGCCGGTGTCAAAGGGGCTGTATATTGCCAAGCGGCACCGTCCCATCTGCCAACAGCATCCTCYGCACCTTGGGCTGCGCGGTCGCAAACCAGAGGGGCCATATCCTGTGGTGTGTGGTTGGGAAGTGGMAAGTCTCTGACTGATCATCAAGAGCTTTGTAGTCACCTCCTTGGGCACTGGAAAGCAGAAGGAAATACAAAACGGGGGAATGATGTGGGCAAAGCATCATGTCYTTATGGTAGACCTAGCTGAGCAGGAGAAGCACAAGGTGAAACAAGGAGGAAGCCTAGGGAAAAATGTCTATAAAACAAAATGCTTCTGTGTGATTTTGCAAAGCCCTGCAATAAATCTGGGCTTTGATAAGTCACTGATCTATAAAAGGCAAGCAAACATTGCAGGGGAACCACTGAGGTCAATCAAGACAAAAGAACCAAGGCTGAGTGGCTTGGAGACCCTCTGCCACTACCTGAGCAGCGGGGACGGGCAGCCTGATGGCAGAGGTCAGTGTGCCTGAGGCTGGCAGAGTGCCTGACATTGRAGGGAAAACTGAGCTATCCGTCCTCTTTGCGGCACTTTGAATTGAGGACCGGGGTGCGAGTGTTGTACCCTGCTTATGGAATGGTTCTGCTCTGTGCAGGCATGTTCGAAAACAGCAAACAGGGACAGGGTGGAGAAGAACAGCAGATATGAGAGGAAACRCAGAGGCTTTTCTGCTGCCTTTGTGTTCGTTGAGGGTTCAGTCCCGGCTTGATCCTGCGTGCGAGTCTCTTGGCACCATCGCCGCAGGGTGCTGTAGGACTGGGAGGTGCAGCCAGGGTGAGCAGAGCCCCGTAGGGATCTCTTCCCCACAGTYGCCCAAAAACCAGGGAGATAGTACAGCTCAGCAGCGGCTGGCCCAGAGCAGGTCGATGGGAAGCATCTGTCTCCAAGCGCATGACTGAGAGGATGGTCTGTGGAACGGAAAAGGAAAATTCAAACCTTCCTTGGGTCTGTACACTCCCATGGGAGAGGATTGCCATGGGTCRTGTTGCTGCAAGAGGTAACTGAAGAGATTTAAAGGGTTCCATATGTAACCAGGCTCTCCAGAGCAGACTCGTTTGATATGAACTCAAGAGGAAATACTTTTCCTTTTTCCTTTTTCCCTTCCTCTCAGTTCARCGAGCAGGATAACAAGACAGGCTTTTTTCCTTGCTCAGAAGCACACTGCCTGGGCAGTGCTGGAGGCAGGTAGAAATCTCTTCAAGGTCCCATTTGGCAACTCCCAGATTGCCAGAAATCATTGAGAGAGATTATCTGACCCACATTTGCATGTAGGAGCTTCTGTGTGGGAATTGCCTAGGACACTAGCTGTTGCCCTGACTGGTTCCCTGCGAGGAGGCTCTGCCCCAGAGRATGAGGCCAGGGGACAAGACCCTGGGTGGCTTCCCTGGCTTGGCTGTAGTTTTTCTGGTTGCCTTTAACCCAGCGAGCCGATGCTGTGCCAGGCGCTTGGTTGGAAGGTGCTGCAAGCTTTGCCCTGGGACAGAGAGGACAGGTTCATCTGGGGGCGGAGGAATGAGGTCCCATTTATGGGGCCAAAACATTCCAGCGGGGACGGGTGGGAGTAAGGAGAGCCGGGGCCCTGCCGACTCATCCAGCCGCGTTATCAGGATGCAGTCGGATGCCTCGGCTGCTCCTTGCCCAGCACAGGACGCTCAGCCAGGCATCAAGTCCTCTTGCTACGGCCTCCTGGCACCAAACAGAGCCATTAAGCACAAGGAAAGGGAACGCTGCCCAGGCTGGGATGTGATGAGACAGTTGATACATCGTCCGCCTTAGTCCCTGGATGGAGCGGGCTCTGCTTTTGCGAGAGAAAAAATGCATTTCCTCGTCAGGTCCGGCAGGACGGCTGGTGCTGCTCGTGGTGAACCAAAGCTTCAGTGCCCACCTCCTCCGGGCTTACTGATCTTTGTAAAGCCTCCATGGGTCACTTACCACAACCCCCAAATGCTTGCTGGGGGCTGGCGGGTGGAAAAGGAGAACCTTACGCTGATAACCAGCRTGTCTCGGCTCCCTCGCAGGATGTAACAACCCTTGCAAACGGGCAGAGGAGCATTAATTAGTGCAGGGCGCAGATGGGGAGGCTGCTAGCTCAAACTGGGGTCCCTCAGCAGARGGTCCTCTAGTTCCCACAGCAGGAGCTGAGTTTCCCAGCAGRGCAGCTGCCTGTCCCTTAAGGGCTTGCCGGGAGGGAGCTAAACCTTGTCAGCAGGCGAGAGCTGGGCTGTCTCACCAACAGGCAACAGCTCCTTGTTTTAAAACTATTTTGGCCTCTGCAATGTTGTTTTGGGGCTGCTCAGGCCTCCTGACGTGCTGCCCCCTCCCAGCCCTCGGGCCGGACGGCGGTGGGGCAGCACCCTCGTTGCGGGGAGCGTGGAGGAGGCAGGGACGCCCGTGTGCTGCCTGTTTGCCAGGCCCCGGTGACTGAGCCTTGGTTCTGCGGGGGGGAGAGGGAGGGCAGGATCTGGCAGGCTGAGCCAGGAGTTGGGCTGAATCGTTGGGTCCACGCCAGAGACCCTGGCTGCCTCAGCCGGTATCATCCCCCCGTTTGTCTGCTAAATAATTGAGCAGATTTTCTATTAAGCCTCCTTTGGAGTGAGCTAATGGAGCGGCATTGGCCAGAGGTTGTGTAAGGATCCTGGCGAGAGCGAGCGGCAGGAGAAGTGGCAAGGCCYGACGGTGAGGCTGTTGGTTCCCTGCGTGCAAGGGAATGTTGTAATTAGGACCAAGCATACAGGTTGGAAAAGGCATTCGGGAAAGCAAGTGGCYGTCCCAGAGTGGAGATGAGCCATCCTGTGCCGGGGCTCGGCCGCCGCTCTGCTCCTCGGGCTTCCCCCATGCCCTGTGGACACCATCCACTTGGAGGCAAGGGGAGCGAGACCWGGCAGCACGTTCCCCAGCCCTGCCCGCAGCCGATACTCTCAGTGTGAGTCTGGAGGGTTAGGGCATGTGCACAGAGCCAGCGGACTTGTCTGAGACACAACTGTACAAGAAAAGACCTAAGCAGCCTTCAGGGTGCATCTCCCAGGGACTTCTGCCCAAAAGATGGAGAGGACGGAGGGAAGAGCACCGTGGTCACCAGGAACATGGTGCTGCCAGCCAGCAGAGCACAGGACGGGGATCCTGGGCCAGAAACAACCACGCTGTGCCAGTGGGATGCTGAGCACGAGCCAGCAGGACCTGCCAGGAGGAGCGGCCCTAGGCTCACCTGATGTTGGGGTAATTCTGGCTGGATCTCCACACTCTTCTCCTTTGCACAGCAGAGGGATGGACTGGCAGGAGGGAGGAGATGGAGAGATTCCCTGGGCAGAAGTAACACATTGGTGAGCAGAAGGGTGAAGAGGCACGAGGCCAGGTGGGGGAGGCAGGCTAAGCAGACTCTGTTCAATTGCTAGATGGTTTTGGGGTCACCTGCACTGGAAAAGTCACAGAAGATTCCAGTCTGCCGGTTACCAAACTCAGCCTGGCCACCTGCCTGCATGCATGAGCCCTGCGGGGACCCTGGGGACTTGGCTGGTCCCCGCTGGACGTGGAAGTTCTCTGCAGTCCCATAGGWCACTGTGATTACTGATCACTTAAACACGAATGCTCCTTCAGCACGTACTGATGAGCAAGCTGTGGTGGAAAGAGGTGCAGGAGTAGACATTTCATGGACCACTCAGTCTAAAGGAGTCCTTGCTACCTTGCTCTAATAACTCAGAAAATGAGTGGTACGCGAGTCTTGCAGTACATCATGTATTGGGGTGAGTGTGAGCCAGAGCACGGAGGAGTGACTAGCTCAGACCTAGGTTTCACAGTTAAAGAAGGAGTCTGGCCTTACYGATCTTACAGTTTTTACAAGCTGCCAGCTCTAAATGCTGCGTCCTGAGCAGTGGGACTGCCAAGGCTGGGATCTCCGTCCCCTCGGGGCTGTTGGGCACACGCTGGGTGGCAGGAGCAGGCATCGTGCTGGCCAGCACCAGCCTTCGATGCTTCAAGCTCTTTGGAAAACTGTGGGCATCATAAGGAAAGGATCCCGGTCCAACCATGTACATTGTGTGACCAGCCCCGGCGGCAGGACTGGCGTTCAGCATGTCCGCGTTGCCCTGGCTGAGATGTGAAGTGCCAGGGGAGACAGGAGTCAGCGTTGGAGGCTGGTACCCAAAGCTAGTCCTTCATCCCCGCGTGAGCAGGCACAGGTCCCTGCGTGCCAGGGACACCGTGCTGTGCTGACCCGTTACTTTACCCTGCGGAGTCAAGGAGCGGGAGGCCAGTTTGGCAGYGAGCTGGGGCTGTAATGGTCCAGATGGCTGCCGAGAGAGGACGGTGTATTCCCCAGGGACCATCCATTACTTTTTCCAACTCCTGCCTGTCAGGGAGGCTGTGCTCACGACTATGTTTTTCCTTGCTGAGATGATTTGCCTTTCAGGCTGCTTAATGAACTGCTTCGACAGTTCAGACTGCCTTGCCTTGCTGGTTGGAGCAGCAATGTGGTGCAGGGTCCTTTCCGAGCATCAGAAAGGTGTGAAACGCAGCAGCAGGGTTTTCCTGGGTAAAGACAGCGTCAAGCCCTTGGGAGTGACGCTGATACAAACCTCCGATATGCTGTCCCYGGCATAGCGGGGCTCAGCCTTCCTGCAGGGACAGGAGAGTGGCAGCCTGGCTAGAAGAGCTCTCCTTGGCTGGAGTGTCCCCAGGGAGGCCCTCAGGAGCTTTTCCTGCGCTCCAGTTGGCCTGAGCTTTCCCCGAGCTTCAGTCATTAGCCTCAGCTGAGGATGCAGGTTTGCCAGAGCACTAATGTCGGCACGAGGGAGGGGGAAGGTTTGCAAGGAGACCTACAAGGATGGCGACAGAAGAGCAACGGGTGGGTAACACACACTCCGGGTGCTGGAGCCYGGAGCAGCGCTTCGCCTTTCCTTTCGGAGGAAGACACGGTGTTTAGATCCGGCATGTGCTCCGGCAGGGGCTCGGCACCGTCTCGGCGGGCGCAGCCCATGATGGGGGCAGTGCCCTTGTCGGATTTGGACCTGGGCCCTCTCAGCGGTGTCTCCTCTCTTTCCCAGACGTTCCCAGGGCAAATTCAAGCCATGCTTCCCGTGGGATCCCTGCCCGGGTGCAAAGCCAGGGGATGGCATTGCTCCATCCTGGAGGGGCAGGGTGCCACTCACCTATCCATCCCACACCGAAGCACCTCGCCGCCCCCCCGCAGCACCCCGGCGCGGCCGGCTCAGCGTCCCGGGCTCGTCAGGAGCGCTGAGCTAACACGAGGCGACAGGGCCGGCAGCGGCGGGCACGCGGGGAGCGAGGGCGCAGGCCAGCGGGGCCTGTCGCTCCGCATCCCGTCGCCTTCGCCAGCCGCCGAGCAGCGGCTGCGGGACGCGCGGCAGCGGGGCACGTATYGCATGAAGCTGCATGCAAGGTCAGTGGCGGGAGGGGCGCCGGGCGGCTGCGGTTGTCTCAGGAGAGCTGCTCTCCCAAACGCTCTCCCCTCCTTGGATGGATGGGGGGTTTCTGACAAGTGCTTTGGGCACGGTTGACTTTTTGCTGGGAAAAAAGCTCGTTTCCTGGCTGAAAAAGTTGAAGGACGGGCGCTAGACGTGTCCTGCTGCCCCAGGGACCTTCCCCTCCCACCGGTCACAGGGCTGCCAGCAGCTCTTGGGGCAGGGGCACACGGCCCTGGGGAGTGGCGGGTTGGGGGGAAGGTTCGCAAAGGGTCCTGGTCCCCGGTTTTGGGTTGTGTCTGAGCTGCGCTCCTGCCTGCGGGGTGRCCCCAGCATCCCCCACGCTGCAGGTGACAGCCACATGCTCCTGCTCCGGCTGTGGAAGGGACAGTGGTGGCCGGCAGATGGGGGGGACACCCTTATCCCTCTGCGGGGTCACACAGGCATTACAGGGGGGCAGAGCCGCTCCCTGTGCCGGGGGCGATGCAAGGCTGGGCCCTGGGGAAAGCGGTGCAGGCACCTGGTGAGGTGAGGGCTCCCATCCACAGAGTGCCGGGACTCAGCCAAAGACAGGGCCAGTCCGACCCCGAGCGGGTCTCCCCARGGTGCCTCTCCCCACCGTCTAAATCCTGCTCGCCGCTGTTGAGGTCTGGATGTGCCCTTGTCTCAGTTGGTGCTGCTCCCTCCCCAGCTCCCAGGCGTCACTGGAGACCTGCCCTCCTGGGGACAAGCCACTGGACACTCCTCTCGCACCAGCCCCAGGCCACCAGCTCCATCTCGGCACATTTAACCCCCTCGCCGAGGCCAACCTAATGCCGTTTGATGGGAACAGAGGCTGCGAGCCTGGTGCAAATCGCCTGGCTCCATGTGCCGGGCCAGCAGGAATTCGGGGTTCCCTCAGACCCCCAGACATCAGCCTCTACGCCCGTGGGATGCGGGGCGGCTCTGTTCCGCTGCCCTGCAAGGGCAAGGAAACACAACCCACTGTAAGCTTAAAAAAATAGGCATTTTTATTCCAATGTAACTAGAGAATTACGACCCAAGAGAGGAGAGGATTACTCACATTTATCGATAGGCTTATTAGATTACTGCCTAAATAGCTGTGCTTTAGCAGCGCGTTTGTCCGCCTCAAGGAGAAACAGCGAAGGAGGGTGGTGCATCTGAGACCTCATCGTCCTTGGTGGCACGGGGAGCTCTGAGCAATGCGGGCCRGGACGCTGTATCGCATCACCTAATCCTGCCTTGACTATTTACAGCTTCTCGGGAGGCAAAAGCTTGGAACGTTTGCTTGGCTGTGCGGCTGGTCAGGCGCTGAGCTCCATCCCTCCTGCGTGGCCACCTTTGGGGAGGGGACACATACCCCCCCTTGCCATGAGGTCACGCTCCCCCTGCTCCCAGCCACGGCATGCTGATGGGGACCGGCACAGGCTGGGAGAGGACAGTGGCACTGCCATCCCTGGGAGCCCAGGACAGTGTCCCACTCGTCACAGCTGGTCCTTGGCCTGGGGGGGGTCTGTGGCGGTGGCACTGGGTTGGGTCTTGCGTGCCCGGGGACGTGGCAGACCGCCGGCCCCAGTGTCACCATTAGGGAGTTGGGCTGCCCGAATGAAGTAGGGGTTTCTCGGGTGTGCTGGGTTCATCAGCGTTACCCTTGTGCTAACGAGGCTGTTGCCAGTGGCTTGCACAAGRAGCTCTTGCTGGGTGCCAATGTGCCCCCAGCCCAAAACCCACCAGGGGCTTGTGGCTGAAGCAGTTGCAGGTGGTGCCGATCACCCTCGTGGGTCACAGTCAAGCCGGGAATTCAGGGTGCCCARTAATCCTGCTTCTAGCAGCGATGGAGGAGAACAGCTCTCGGAAAGCCCCGGCTCTCCTCTGAGCTCCCTCCCTCCTGCCCCACTACGAAACGATGGGGGTGTCCGAAAAGACGGAGCTGATGGACTCCGAGTCCGACTTGAGCTGCAGGACCTTGGGGTGTTTGGCGTCGGGGAAGTCCTCACCGAGGGCCAGGCGGATCTTGCCGTTCTGCGTCTCCCTGACGGGCTCGAGGAAGACCACGTGCTTGTTGGCGCTGACTTTGCGGTTTGGCCCGTCGGTGGCCGGGGGAGTGGCGCTGAGGATGGAGGACTGGGCGCTGCACTCCTGCGGAGGGCTGAGAGGAGCCGGCTTCTTGCAGCAGCTCAGGCAGCGGCAGGGCGTGAGATACAAGTAAATGAGCACGAGCACCAGGCTCACGATGCACCCCAGCAGGGTCGTGAGGCCGGTGCTGAAGGTCTCCCCGTCCGGCTTGGGGTAGTGAACCGTCACGTTGACTTCGCACAGCCTGCTGAAATTGTGGGGGCTGTTGATGGCCAAGCCCACGTAGACCCCCGAGTGCCAGGGCTTGGCCACCGCAATCTTCAGGCTGCCATTGCGGTAGACCTCCAAAGAGCGGTTGCTGTTCCCCGGGTGTCTGATGGGCTCGTGGTGAGGGGAGATCCACATGTAGGTGGTGGCCGCAGCCGGCAGGCTGGTGTTGCAGGTGAGCAGGGGGGCCTGGCCCACCATCACGGGGAAGGGCACGGGGTGCACGTCTTCGGGGCCCGCCGAGCAGTTCTCGAACATGTGGCTATATTTGAGGAACTTGATCAGGGACCGGGGCACGTTGTCGGACACCTTGCAGGTGTGTTCCTCGAAGAAATCCTTCACGGAGCTGAAACCTCGCTGCTTCCAGCGCTGGAGCATCAGGTAGAGCGGGCAGCTGCACCTGACGGGGTTGTTGTGCAGGTACAAGCCGTTCCTGATGTTTTCGGGCAGAGCCGCCAGCTCCTCCACGGGGATGTTGCTGAGGCTGTTGGAGGAGAGGTCCAGCGTGCGGAGGCTGTAGTTGCCCAGGCCTCGCACCGAACGGAAGGGGAAGGTGGTCAGGTTGTTCCAGCTCAGGTAGACTTTCCGCAGGCCRCTCAGCTTGGCGAAGGCATTTTCGTCCACTCGCGTAATGCGGTTGTTGTAGAGCAGAAGCTCCTCCAAGCTCACCAGCGCGTCGAAGTAGTGCGCCTCGACGGCGTGCAGGTGGTTGGAGGACATGTCGAGGTGCCGCAGGTAGGAGGCATTGTGGAAGGCCTGYGGAGAAAGGTCCTTAATCTGGTTGTGGCTGATGTGGAGGGCCTCGAGGTGCGGGAGGGCGGCCAGCCACCGGTYGTGGAGCTGGGTGAGGGCGTTGTGGCTGAGGTCCAGCGTGGTGGCGGTGGGCGGCAGCGCCCGGGGCACGCGCTGCAGCGTCTGCCGGCTGCAGCTCAGCAGGTCRGAGGTGCAGATGCAGGCGGGGGGGCAGCTGTGGGGCAGCGGGGAGGCGCGGGGAGCGCGGCCGYGGGCGCACAGCTGGAGCAGCAGCAGCAGCAGCTTCGCCACTCGCGGCCAGAGTGGGTCCGTGGGCGCCCGCGGGGACATTGTGCTGGGCAGGAGCCTCTGTGCACAGCCAGGCTTGAGGAGACACGAGAGGAAACGTGTCGTGGTCCTCCCCGGTCTCCCCCTGGGCTGTCTTGGCTGGGGGGCTCTACCAAGCACCCACAGATGCCCCTTTGCACCTCGCAGTGGAGGATCCTGATTCCAGCCGTGGGGCTTGAAAAGAGTTAAAGGGCGGCATCGCCCTGCCCAGCTCTGCCGCGTCTCACGCGAGGCTGCCGCGTACCTGTGCTCTGGCCGGCTGCGGGCTGCCCAGCACCCYGGTGCAGGGCGGTGGGTGGGGGCTGGCGTCCGGCATCAGGGGGCTGAGACGCTCCAGCATTTTAGGGCTGTGTTTCGGGCTTGGCGAACTCCTCGCTGCCTCCCAGAGCCTCGCGTCCCTGGAGCATGAAGTTTCTCACGGCTCAGCGCTGCCATGGCACATCCCCATGCTCCGGCCCCCCATGACCCCCATCCAGCATCTGGCTCCCTGCCGGACAGCATCTCCCGGGGAGCCGGGCTTGCTGCGGGAACGCGGTCCCGCTCCTGCCCCTATTTACGCGCTGGCAGTGCGTGACGTGTGGGCCGGGCGGGATCCCATTGGTCCCGGCACGGGGAGTGGTGGCCGCGGTGGTGGCCATGGCTGTGGCCCTCCCTTGCTGTCCTGCCAGTGGGCAGGGCGATGCGCAGCCGGCACCGGCCCTGTGTGGTCACTTGTCCCCAGGGGTGCTCAGGGCCACTTCGCCGACCCTCCGGCCTTACCGGTGCGCAGTCGCCGTCCCTCCCGCTGGAGAATGGCAACCTCAACCGGCTGTAATCCGTCAGGCGGCTGCGCCGGCTGCTCCGCGACTGCCCAGCCCCTGGGAGGATGCTGGAATAAACCCGCCCCGTTGTCACCTTTGGGAGCCCCTCAAGTCTGATCCTGCACCCAGGCTGGGAGCAGGGATGGCGGTCATCCCCCCCACACACTGCTTAGCACCCAGTCGTGGTCCTTCCTGCTGCTCTCATCCTCACCACCCCCTGCATGAGCTGGCAGGGACCCTCCCTCTCTCCCCCCAGCCCCCCCGGCCATGGGGTGAGCAGGGCCAGCTGAGCGGGTCCCCACGGCAGAGGGGGTGCCAGCAGGGACGGGGTGGCCACAGGGTGAAGGACGTGCAGGAATGTCATTACCCAGAGCCCAGGCATGTCAGTGGGAAGCGGAAAGCCGATGGGCTGGGGAATTGGTTTCCATTAGGGCAGCAAAAAGCTAATTTGGCGGCTGCGGCTGCCACGCGTCAAGGGGCTGTTAACCCCCTGCGCCCTGGCCCAGCTCAGCCTGCGCCGCCGRGCTTCTCCCTCGCCCCCGCTCGCCTCCTGCCGCCGGGGTGGCTGTGCTTGCCCGAGGGCCGGCCACGGAGCCAGCTCTGCTCCTTGCCAAGGGCTGTGAACAGCCCACAGCACTGGGGCCTGATGGAGSTGCTCATTAAAGTGCCCTTCATCTGTCCTGGCTGTCCTCACTGATGCTTGAAGTCTGGGAGAGCCACGACTGCTCCCTCCTGCCTTGTGGGGGCACGCACTTGCCCTGGGGGCACCCCCTTGCCCTGGGGCACCTTGAGCCGTCCCCTTGGTGCAGGGGGGGCCACAGCCCCCGGCGTGAGGCTGCTGCGTGGCATGTCTCCTTTTACCCTTGCGGTGCTGCGAAGCGAGGGTGGTGCTGGCTGCTCCAGCCGCCCTGCGGCTCCCCAGGCTCAGCCGGGCACTGCTGCTGCAGCCTCAGCAAGTGCTAATGCATCCTATCGATCCCCCAGCCTCTGAGCCAGGGGTGGTGGAGGAAGAGGAGGAGGAGGAGGGCTGCTGCCCTTCGGCTGCATTTGAGCCTGTTTCCCCGGCTCGATGCTGCCAGGAGAGGGTGGGGGGGGGGGGGTCCACCGGCTGGGGATGCAGCCGGGTGGCCTTATGGACACAGGGTGGGTTTTACCTAGGGCAGAGGCCTGACTGCGTCCTTTTGCAGGGCCGAGCGTGCGACAGCGGTGCTGCTGGCGGACCCCTGCTTCCAGCTGCGCTCCATCCAGTACCTGCTGGGCCACACCGAGCCCTCGGCCCTGGCCGCTGCCGCCCCGGCCTCAGACAAGCGCCATTTCTCCCTGCACACCTGTAAGTGTCGGCACTGCGCTGGGAGCTGGGCTGGGCTCACCACCCRGCCACGGCTGGGATGAGGGGACAGGGCTGCTGGCGTCTGTGACCCCTGCGACATGTCCCAGGCCCCTTAGCCCTGGGGACAGGGGTCCACGGCTACCCCGCTGTCCCCCAGCGGTGGCACTTGGGATGGGGCTGTGTCCAGTGCCCGCGTTTGGCAGCAGTTTTGTCCCCTCGCAGCACCCAATGTCCAGCTTGCTATCCCCAGCATGGGGATCCCTGTCCCCAGCACCGGGCTCCCTGTCCTGGCTGGTCCCCAAGGGCAGCTGCAGCCCCCCCATGCATCGCCCAGCAGCCTTGGGGCAGCCCGAGGGTCACATTCGCCCGACGCACACCCGGTTTGTCCCCACAGACACAGAGTACATCAGTGCAGAGGAGCTGGCGAAGGTGGACAAGATGCTGAGCCACCTGAGCGAGGAGTCCAAGCAGGCGGCTGCCACCACGCTGGTGAGTCCCCCCAGCCCGCTCCCCACGCTCGGCAGCAGCCCCGGCTCCCGGCACAGCTGCCCTGGGACACGGGGGTTTTTGCTGCCACTGCTAACTGCCTGGTGCCCCCCCCAGCCCACCAGCGAGGAAGACCTGTGCCCCATCTGCTACGCACACCCCATCTCGGCCATCTTCAGACCCTGCTCCCAYAAGTCGTGCAAGTGAGTAGCTCGCATGTGCGACCCCCACCGGGGCGACTGCCAGCCCCTGGCCCCCCCAGGCCGTGCGGGGGGAGCTCACCCTCTTTCCTCCTCTGTCCCAGAGCTTGCATCAACCAGCACCTGATGAACAACAAGGACTGCTTCTTCTGCAAGGCCACCATCACGGGGGTGGACGACTTCACCAAGCCAGCCAGCTCRTAGCGCCCAGCCCCGCACCACGGGSWCCCCCAGCTAGGCGGGGCAGCCCCCCCCACCGCACGCTGACTTCTCCCCAAACGCTCGCCCTGCCCRGGGCTGCGGGGCCCTCGCCCACAGGGCCGGGACCCAGCACGGGGCCGCAGCATGGGGCAGGGGGCTGCAGGGAGGGGGAGGCCGGTGGGGGAGAAGCCCGATGCCAGGCTCTGGGGCCAGCGTCCCCCTCGCCCAGGGCCTGGGCCATGGCAGCCCCCCTGCCCCGCGGGCTGTTCTCAGGGAGGGGTGCCCAAGGCTGCGGCTCTGYGATAGCCCTGGGGACACGCGGCTGCCCCAGCACCAGGGCAAGGGGGCTGGGCTGGGCGTTCGGGCTGTTAACTTGCCCCTGGCTGGGGGCTGACTTCATGAAATGCAGCATTAAATTATTCTTCCTTATGTGGTGCCCTGAGACATGGGGAGGGGAAGCCAGGGCAGCCCCGGCAAGTGACCCAGTGCTCGGGCCACGCTCAGATGACGCTCAGCAGTACGTGGAAATATAAATATTTAATCCAAGCAGAGCCGGGAGTGCAGGGCCCACCAGGGGCTGCTACATGATGATGCGCGGCTCTGGCACAGACTCGGCGATGGACTTGTGCGGCAGCACGTTGGCCCCATTGAGGTAGAGCTCGTCGTTGACGATGACGTCCTCGCCCAGCACCGTCACGTTCTCCATGCGCACCTGCCCCAGAGAGGCTCCGTCACGCCCGCCCCGGCTCGGTGCCACGCTCCTGCCCGCAGGCGCATCCCGCCATGCCTTCGGCCACAGCCCGAGGAGTCAGGAGGGCAAGAGCTGAGCCCCGATCCCCCGCAGGGTCACCCACATCCTCACCCACTGCCCCACGGAGCAGCTCCAGCCCACGATGCAGGACTCCAGCCAGGAGTGGGAACGGATGCGGGCTCCCTTCAGCACGGTGCAGCGTTTGATGCGCACCCCGTCCTCCACCACCACGCCGGCCCCGATCGTCACGTTGGGGCCGATGACACAGTTTGCCCCGATCTTGGCGCTGGGGTCCTGGAAGGAAGAGGGGCTGCAGCGGGGCCGGGAGGGCAGCCAGAGCTCTCGGCACGGCCAGCGTGAGGACGGGAGGGCGCAGCTTGAGGATGGCAGCGAGGACGGCGGTGGGAGGACGCGGAGAGCCCGTGACACGTGCACGGGGCCGGCGTGCTGGGGGCTGGCACTTACCACCAGCACGTTCCCTACGACACCAGGTCCCGAGTGCAGCTTCTCGGGGTGCTGAGCCCGCAGTGCCTGCAGGTACATGCACATGCCTGTGAGGAAGTCTTTCGGCTGCCCGATGTCCATCCAGAAGCCTGCGGGGACAGAGCCACGGTGACAGCTCCCAGTGTGGGGGTGGCAGCACAGGCAAGACCCCTCCATGCTGCCTGCACCATGCGCAGGCCCTTACCCTGCAGCTCCATGGCGTAGAGCTGCCCCTCCTGCGCCATGGCCGGGAAGATCTCCTTCTCAATGGAGGTGGGGCGCAGCTGCGAGGACGGGGCTCAGGGCTGAGCGGGGGACCTGGCACCCCAGCCCGGCCCGGCCCGGTGCCCCGGCCCCTACCTGGATGCGTTGCAGGATGCCGGGGCTGAAGATGTAGAGCCCAGCGTTGATCTTGTTGGACACAAAGACGCGCGGCTTCTCCACGAAGCGGCAGATACGGCCGGTGTCGGCCTCGCTCACCACCACGCCGTACTTGGCCGGCTCCTCCACGCGGGTCACCACCAGCGAGCCCTCGCCGCCGTGCTGCCGGTGGAAATGGGCCAGCGCCGCGAAGGGGAACTCGCAGATCACGTCGCTGTTGAGGACAAAGAAGGGCTCCCCGCCCTCGGCCAGCAGGTCCCGTGCCAGCGCCAGCGGCCCCGCTGCCCGGCCGTGAGTGACGCCGCAGGGACGGGGTGAGCCCAGTGCCCAGGTTCTCCTGGCCCCACCTGTGCCCGTCCCAGTGTCCCTGCTCCCCGCTGGCCCTCTCACGCCCCCAGTCCCCCTGGATCCTCACCCAGTCCTGCTGTCCCTGGTCCCTCTCATCCTGGCCATGCCCACCCTGGCATACCCCTCCCAGGGTCCCCAGTGTCCCCAGCCCTACCCATCCATACCCACCCTGCTGCCCATGGTGTCCCCCTCCTAGTGTCCCCAGTGTCCCCCAGCCCTGCCCATCCATACCCTCCCTGCTACCCATGGTGTCCCCCTCCCAGTATCCCCAGTGTTCCCAGCACTGCCCATCCATACCCACCCTGCTGCCCAGCCCATGGTGTCCTCCTCTCAATGTCYCCAGTATCCCCAGTATCCCTAGCCCTGCCCACCCATACCTACCCTGCTACCCATGGTGTCCCCCTCCCAGTGTCCCCAGCCCTGCCCATCCCTACCCACCCTGCTGCCCACAGTGTCCCTCTCCCAGTGTCCCCCAGCCCTACCCATACCCACACCGCTCCCCATGGTGTCCTCCTCCCGCTGTCCCCAGTGACCCCAACCCTACCCACACCCACCCTCCTGCCCACGGTGTCCCCCTCCCAGCGTCCCCAGCCCTACCCGTACCCATCCCGGTGTCCCCCCC
>JASVER010000120.1:55991-104679 GCA_030449065.1 Oceanodroma leucorhoa
GTCCTAGCGCCCGCCCCGGGTCCTAGCGGCACCGGCAGCCCGAGGCTGGATGCTGGGGAAAAGCAAGCGGAGAGCAGCACAGCGGGCACCCACCGCGCTGCGGGGGCTGAGGGGTCCCGCTCGCCTCCCGCCCTGCCCCGGGAGCTGCAAGGTGGGGGGCGTTGCCGCAGCACGGCGGTGGGTGGGTGGGGGGAGGCTGCACCCCACCGCACCCTGCCCGGGGCCGGTGCTCTGCCCCGGGGCGACCCACGCCGAGAAGAGGGAAGGAGCACGGCTGTACCCTACACGGGATCGCGGAGCGGCTTAAGCCACCTGGGTCCTGCCCGAGCCCCCGCAGCCCGGCTCTGCCTCCCCACCCAGCCCCGTCCCTGGGCTCTGACGGCGGGGAAAGGCAGGCACGGCACACCACGGACAAAAACAGATCCTTTAATGGTTTTTGGTTCTCAGTGAAGCACAAACGGGGTGATTATTCATGTAAAAACAAACGGGGGTCAAGGCTATGTACAAGCTGTGGAGTCCCACCGCAGCGGTCCGAAGGGGAGGGGAGAGGCGGCTCCCACRGGGCACAGGCAGCACCCCCTCCATCAGCCCTCGCCCCCGCCAGGCCTAGCAAGGGAGGGGAAGGGCAGGAGCCGGCGCTGGGGGGAGGCRCTGCCCGAGCGCAGCCCGCCGGGGACAGGGGCTGGGAGGGTAACCCGGCTGGGGTAGGTACCTGGGGCACCTGCTGCTCTGACAAGCCTCCCTCCCTCCTGCAAACCTGTTCCCTGAAAAGCCCGTCAGCCCTGCCCGGGGGGGGGGCAGCGACTCACGGAAAGGATGAAGTAGTAACCCAGCGCAGGGGAGAGCAGTGGGAATGAAGGTCCTCATTCCGAGAGCTGGAAGGGAGCAGTGGCTTGGGTGAGCTTTTGAGGAGCTGGGAGAGGACTTCAGACAAAAGCCGGCACTGCCCCTGTCCCCTTCCACACCCAGCGCCGCAGAGCTGCACCCGCTGCAGCTGGCTGCCAGCCGAGCAACCAACACTTTCCGAGCAGACCGTGCACACACAGAGTCGGCACACATGCTACATGCGAGTATTCCCCAAAGTTTCCTGAAGTAAAAAAAAAAAAAAAAAAAAAAAAAGCCAAAAAACCCCAACCCTGGCCTTGCAGGTACCCAGGCAGTTTCTCAGCCAGTCAGGGTAATGGTAACGCCATGGAACAAGTCAGTGACAGCAGGGAAGGAGGAACCGGGGGTCCCAGCACAGAAACACAGAGGGGGTGATGCAGAGCAGGTTACGGTTCGGTAACCACCCGGCCACAATATCAAATGTTAATGCCCTCAACAAGGGAAGCCACGGGTARAGCACCGTCTCCAGGCGGGAGCCCAGGCAGCAGTGTCCCCCAGCTGGCTGTTTCATCCACAAACAGATCATTTATTTTGGGAAAGACTGACTCCRTAAAGCAAAGCTAAACAGTCAGGCGATGGCACTCACCGCTGAGCCAGGTCCCCCCCTCACCTGCCCCCCCAGGAAGAACAGGAGCTAGCCCTAACCCTTGGCCTCCCCTTCCCCCCTCCCTGCGCACGGACCTGCCGCAGAGCAGGGGCTGCGGGGCAGAGGGCCCCGCCGGGGGAAGAGGGCAGCCTCGTGCTGCGGCCCCCGGGGCCCGGCGGCAGGAGGGAGACACTCGCATACAACCTGTGGGACCAACATTACACGACGGGAAGGGTTGAAATGGTCCAAAGGACCCCGCTGCACCGCTGGGGTCAGGTTAACTGCTACAGATACTATTGCTAGCCCACGAGCTGAGTTCTTGCTTGGTCAGTGGTGCGAGGCAGAGTTACTCTCCCAGAGCCCCATGCCTGCCCGTACGTGGGCCTGCCCGTGCCACCCCGTCAGGGAGCAAGCAGGCCCCAGGCCCGAGCACAACTCCAGGTGTGCGGCATTCCCTCCTGGCCRCAGCTCTGCCAGGGGTTGCATTTGGTCATTTTATTTCTGTGCTGGGGTTGGTTATTCACAGTGCCCAAACAGCAGAAAAAGGCAGCATCAAAAGCAAAGCCCCATCGGCAAGACCCAGGGCAGAGCTAGCGACAGCGAACGCACGGACCAGCACCTGCGCTGCTCACCGTCAGCCCCACAGACGCTGCCAACTATTAATCGAGTGCCCTTTCCAAATAACCCAGGAGAATTTCAAAGGGAAGGCTCTCCCAGAGGGTCCTGAGGCAGGAGGCTCCTCACAGCCACAGCTCCAGCCCCCTGAAGAGCCCCGTGCTCTCCTGCTTTCTCTTCCCTACGTCCAGGTCCTCCCTCCAGAACGCGCACGCGATGAGCGAATAACCGGGACACCCAACACCCAGCAGGCATCTACGGAGCCTCCTCCAGAAGGCAGAGCTAGTGCGGTCAGAACCATCTGGGCGGCATGAGGAGCTCTTCCAACCTGCCTCCCCTCAGCTCTTCTATCCAAGTACATTTAAAAACAATGGAGCAATACAATTGTTTAAAACCAAAGTTGTCTGCTTTTTCCTGTGGTCGTAGGTGGTCTTGTCTGCTCCTGCCACCAGGACAAAAATAAGAGGCCGTAGCCCAGGGCTACTGGTTTTCCTCACGCATCTGTTCCATGATGTTGATGAGGCTTTCCAGCCCGAATACATAACCCATGTCGGGTCCGTCATGCACAGTGGGATCATCGCGAAAGCCTTTGAACGTGCTGTGTGCAAAGTCAATCATACGCACATCCACCTTGGGCTGGGCCGAGGAGCCGGGCTCCGTGCTGCCACCATCCTGAAGGCTCTCCGGGAGAGAGCTGTCCACCCGCTTCAGGCGCATCTCCGGCCGGCGCTCCACAAACATACCTGCCCTGCTGTCCTTCCCATCGTAAATGATGAGAAGGGAGCTGGAGTAGAAGCGGTAGGAGGCCTGTCTCTCCAGAACTGCCTTCAGGCTTCGCAGTTTGGCGAGGACAGGCTCAAAGAGGTCCTTGCGCAGCTCAATGCCATTGTGGAGATACTGGTAGAGGGCATTGCGGAAGCCCTCGATGGAAAGACCGCGTCCATAGTATTTATTCCTGCATAAGTAATGCCCTGTGTCCAGCTGATAGACCTAGAACACCAAAGGAAACGCACATCAAGCAGGAGCAACAGGTTAAGGCCACACACAGAGCGCCCTGAGCTGTCCTGTACTGACCGGGCAGAGGGAACCCGTCCTGTCCCCACCATGCCCAAGAGGGAGCAGGAAACAGCTCTGCCTGTTCCCTGAATCCCAAAGCAGCTCATGGGTGCATCCCATGGGCACAGCCAGGGTGCCCAAGCACTGGTTCTCTCCCAAGACACTCAAAGGGTGGCTCTCCAGTCCGAGCATCCCCAGGAAGCATGACACAACAGACCCCGAGGCTTAAAAAGCCGAGTCTTACAGCAACTCGGACAATCCTCTGGCAGCAGGAGCTGCCGGCACATATTGCCATTATTATGTGGCATGTGATTAACGAGGAGCCCTCATTGCTTCAGAGTCTGTGGGCAGAGATCTGGATGACAAGATCCTTCTGTAGGCGGGAAAAGGAGCGGCTATTGCACAACAGCACCAGCAGCAACTCCTTGGGTGTGGGGCCTAGCCACAAGAGGAGAGCAACTTCTTGACTCCCAATACAGTACGGAAGCACATGTCAGCTGATGCTGGTCCCTCCCCAGGCACCGTGATTCTAGCTGAACACTAAGCCRCAAAAATAATTTTATTATTAGAAAACCCCCTAATTGTCTGTGAACAAAACCGCTTTGSATAAAGCGGGCCATTTCCGGAGCAGCAGGTTCCTTTGTTCTAGGCTTAGAAATGAAGACAAAAAGCATGTACCATGGACACTGGTGTACCTACCTGAAGTGGAAGACTCTGTAGCTCAGTGCTCAGCAGAAAAYGCTAACCAGGAGGTCTAAAGGGGCTGTGAAAGGGAAGGTGATCCCTACCTGCATCCCACACACACGCACGCCCAAGGTGGCGGAAGTGCTCTGTTCACACTTCTTCATCTGCCGAGCAGCCTTCTCCTCAGATGCATCATCTCCGTGCTGTCTGGTCCCCATCTTCAGATCAAGTACACAGGGAAGCCTGAAGTGATGCACCACGTTCTCCAGCAAAAGGAACTCTGGGAGACGTGTCAAGGAGAGCTCACCTGTCAGAGACACCACTCCCCGGGGCCACCACAGACAGGGACTTGGGCCAGCATGAGATAGGGTCAGGCAACAAACAAATAGGAACCCAAAGAACAGACAGAACAAACTGTTTGGGGARGTGAAGAGAAGTACAAGACCCACACAGTAGCACCCAGGCTTTCACACTTGGTAGAAGAAATCAGCCTCGCAAGTGGAACAGCCAACCTTAAGCAAGGAGATCACATGCAGGCATACTGGAAACTCAGCAGGGGGAACCGAAGAGCAGAACGCTAGTGTCAGGAAAGACACAATCTGCCTCTAAGAATCGCTGATACGTTAAGGGAGATTTTAAAGTCTAATCAAATTAGCAATTTAACCATATGGATAAACAATACAATCCCCACGGACTGAAAACTCAAGGCTCAAGTAATAGCACAGCACTGTTGCTATTGGCCTGCCCACAACAGCAACCCTGCCCCACACTCGGGGGGAAACCGGAGAGGCCACAAAGGCAGGAAACAGAACAGTAACGGGAGCCTTCAATTACCAGCACGCACAATGGGCAAACCCTCCATTAGGGCACAGCRCTGAGAACAAACCCAAGGCAATCAGTGCAGCAGCTTGTCCCAAAGGGGAAAAAACAACCCTGAAGTTTGCCCCGAGTAGCCCTGCAGGGCACGGTTCAACATGTTATGCTGAAATGGCAACCAGAGCACAGCTAGATTAAACCTGCAAGGAAGTTTAACATTTAGAAAAATCTATCATCAACTATGCTTGATTTTGAAAGAGGAAATTCATAGAATTAAGGAAGTGTGATTAAAAAGAATAGGACAGCCAAAAAGAGTTACTTCTCTGCAAGTGATGAGGCTRTTTAAAAATAAAAGCTGGAGGCTCAAAGCACACGGTTAAGAATAGGAAAAGGAAGCCCACACAGTTAAAATGATGAAGAATACAGCTCTTAAAAGTAAGGTTGTTTCTATATGAGGAAAACAGAATCAAGCTCCAGCAGGTAAAACAACAAAAAACCCCACAAGCTGGCAAGTTCACGACAAAAGCATGAGGAGTCATTTGCAAAGACTTAGAAAATAACAAATCCATCTCCAACCATATGAAGAAGCCAGTCAGACTGCCTGCAGGGTTTAAAGACATATACAAAAGGAGCTACAGGGGAGGGGAGTGGGATGGGGGTGTGTAAAGAGACCCTCTAAAAGAGAAAGAAGATTAATATTTTGCTGTTTTRTTCAGTGGTGAAGAGCTTAGGGGATTCCCCAGCCAGAATTTCTGAGTTCAGAGAATTCTCAACTGAAATGCCAAGAGAAGAGATTGCATGTTGAACAGAAAATAAGAGATGTGTAACTCATTTTAACACCACCTTAGTACCAGGAGACTGAAGGGGGGCTACCACAATGCTCATTTGCAGAGATCTGTGGAACTACAGACTAGCCTGACTGGTCTTACAGCCAAAGTCACCAGCGGGGTCTTTGTGTGGAGATCCATRCCATTCAACAAGTGATCCAGAAAACTGAGTGAACAGCGAGGTGACCAATTTGCTTGTAGTACTAAGTTACTCAAGGTTGCAAACATGAGGAACAGCTGYGCAAAACTCCACAAGGATCTTAAGAGACTGACTTGGCCATTAAATGGGCAGGCAAAATYCTCTAGAGTTAACATGCAAGATAAGGAGAAAAAGGTTTTTTAATGCGTAAAGTAGTGTGTTTTGAGACAACTATTACCAGTCAGGAGTGGGATCCTGGGGTAATGAAAAAGCACTTAGAACAAGAGTGTGTTAGGAATTATGAGGGAGAGGAGAGACAACAGCATTAAACACCAGTGGAAGTCTCTGGTTCACCTGCATCTTCCGTATTGCGTGCAGTTCTGGTCATGGTCTCCAGAAGGATACAATAAAACGGGAAGGAACTCAAGAAAGGTGACAAAGACGAACACAGCTCCCTCCCAAGGGATTACTGAACAAAGTAGACCTGCATCTGCTGCCAGGCAAAGCCTGACATGAAAAACTACAGTTCAAAACACAAGCCAATRAAGAGAAGGACCAGAAAAGAAAGAAAACATGGAATCTAGCCAGAAACATGGTTTCTCTGAGCATCGGTGTCAGACATTAGTGTCACTGTATGGGAAGCAGGAAGGAATAGTAAAAAGAATACATAATACAGCTTTGCTTGTGTGAACGATGGGAAAGCCAAAGGAAATAAGCTGCCTCGGGCACAAACGCGTAGGCCAGAGCAGCAGCAGCAACCTGACACACTCAGYTCTGCTTCCCAAAGGATACTGTAGAGTTTTCGGTCCTTGGACTCTGACCGCATGCGGCTCAGCTGCTGCTTATGACAGCGCAGGCTCCAGGGGTTATAACTGATCTTCTCAGAGCTCAGACCGCTGTTCCCATCCAACATCTGAAATGGAACATCTGAATGGATGTGCAAGTCCACCCTGGGACTCTTCGTTTCCTGGATGCTGCTGGTATAAAGACAGAACAAACTTGCCTGTTAGAATCCACGCATTCTTCAGATACTTACGACTGTCATACCCTCCCCTTGCACACGACCATCTCCTGTTCCTTCTCCCGCTGCACRCTTCACACAATACAGACCTCCTTAACAGCAAATCCTCACTAATACCCTGGGCTGTGGACCCACACTCAAGGATCTGGTCTAACATCTCTGCTAGGTTGTACTGCAATTGATAGAGTAAGCAGGAACATTTGTTTCTCRGGGAGCTCCAGCTGGTGTGAGAAGGCAGAGACCCGTATTCAAAGTACCCGTGGAAGAAACCTCTCGGCTAACAACCAGGTGGACTGAAGAGTGTTTGAATCTGCTCCACATGCTTTAGTTCCACATCCAAACTGCCAAGTGTTATCCTGTGTCAGAAGCACCTCACGTGGATGAGTTCGTCCTGAATCCAGCAAAACTCCTGACACAGTTTGCAGTGCCACAGTGCGCTGGGCTAGCAGGTGCAAGACAGCCTGCCGACTGCGTGGAAGTGCAAAATGCTCTCAACAAAAGGAGCAGCAGAGCTGAAAGGGGAAGAGAGATTCCCTGCTCATCGTCACCGGCCCCTCAAAGCTTTTACCTTTCAGTGCTGTCACTGGCCAGGCCAGGTTTTTCCTCCTTGTGCTCAGTGCCGCTGCTTGATCTGTGAAGGCTCCGACGGGAGTGCTTGCGTCGTGGCTGGTCCCTCTCTGGCATATCATCCTGCTCCAGAGCCTCGTTCTCCACATAGGGATAGGCCACCAGGTTTATGTAGCCATCGCTGTCTCCCTCAAAACAGACAGATACCACACCTGCCAGAGAGAAGTGACATGTCAGTTCTGCTTCCCGGGGGGGTGAATACACAACCACTAGCACCCAAACGTTCAACAGGAGAGAGGAAAATGTAGCTCAGAGCAGCAAAGCAAACTCAGAGCAATGAAAGGAGGTTTAAGACTACAAGAACCCAAATGTTGTTAGCACATAGAGGAGCAATCCCCCAAACAGCACCCTGTGTCACTACCTGAGCGAACAGTCAGCAGCAGCAGGGGARGCTCTGCCACCGACAGGAAATTAAGGACAAAAGCGCAGCTGGTAGGCTGAGGYGTGTGATTATTTCCTTCCATTCAGCCTTGCAGCAAATGTCGTCAAACTGAAGAAACTCAAGCACAGTCAACCAACTCACTGASGAAGGCAAAGCATACGAAATATGTATCTCGTTCATTTAGGTAAGTATCCATGTCCTGCAGAAGCRTTCCTGCTGTTGACAAGGACATCGCTGGCCAAGGAGGAGTGTACTTTCTCTGCTAAAGGAGCTCTCCAGCATCTGAGCTCTGAAGTACAGAGCTCTGAGGCYGAGGTGACACCTGCCACTCATCACAAGTCAGCCAGTCTCATAGAAAAGAAATCTGCAAGATCCCAGGGATTCCTAGCAATAAAAACAGGGGGCCCTGGAGGTAAAACTACCCCAGCCAGGTGCAGGCAAGCAGGACCATGTGTGTCCTGTCCAGTTTTACCTTCTGAAGGCTCCTGGGAAGCACCATAGTCCAAAGGAAGGTATAGATCTTTCACAACACAGACTGAGTACATCTAGCTGGCCRGCCACAGAGCAGGACAGCTGACACTTCTAGTTAGGGCTGACATCTTCACCTTTTCGGGGCTGGGGGAGTCCCAAATGGGGCTATCAGCCCATCTCCTAACTTGCAATGACAAAAATCATTCATTAGGATTGAACAGCTGCCAGGAGCATCAGMTGCTAGATGCACCGAATCAAATGATTCATCACAAACGCGAGGAAACCTTGCACTGCTCAGCTGATGCAGGCCATCACGTTACTCTCCTTCCTTTTTCCTTATCTGCATATGACAATGCTAACAAGGCTCAGGCGGCTCAACACAACTTCAGAGCAGTTCAAGACTGCAGCATGTCACTACAGAAACGCCACTCCAAACGCTCTGGCTGCCTGGACATGCTCCTCAGGATATCTCTGTGAAAGGGCAATCTTACAGTAACATCYGAGGGCTCAGACAGGAAATATCATCCCCAATATTCCTCTCCCCCAGATCAGTAGGAACAATTTCTGGGACTATCAGGGAAGTGCACAGGACTCTCAGATGAAATCCCACACTGCGGTGGAGGTGCGTGTCCTAAACCTTTAGGCTACCAGGAAGTATCTGACTTCAAGACGACAGGTCTCCATCTGGACTATCAGCTTCATCAGTTCTAAACGCATGTCCCAAGGAAAGCCTGACATCGTATCAATTCTAGTAACTACACAGGCTTCAGCTGGGATTTCTGATGGGTCACTAGAGCACCGCATGGCCCCAGAGTGGCTTGAGAGTACAAGAAGACCCGTCTGTTGGAGACTGCATCTTTCGCTCATGATCTGCATACAGACACAGGTAGGTAAGCTGACACTGCTTCGAGGCCTTCAGGCTGCAGCCAGACCAAGTGGCAAGACCCTGAACAGACGGTGGTCCCAGCTGTCTGTGAAGCACCATCCTCCCAGTGCCACGCGGTGACAAAGAAGCAGAGGCAATAGGAACGCGGCGTCCCCCAGAAGGCGACCGGCCAGTGTCACCACCCTGAATACAAACGCACATGGCCGAAAGTGTATCGAGCTTCTGAAAGATACAGATGAGCTGCCAACCCCCTACAATGATACAGACACTGGAAAATTCCATTCCTTCAAAGCAGCTGGGGACAAGGCTTCTCCTCAGCGCTGGGAAAGCAATGCTTCCTGCTTCAGCAGCCTTCTGATACGGGTCCATAAAAGASATGGGATGAGGAAGCAATAAATTACAGGACTGGAATGTGCAAATGCTCAGTATATGATCTAACTTCATTTGCTCAAGGTCAAGGCTGTAATTGACAGTAACTTGGTAGTAGAATTACTTCAGTTACACATCCATAACCTTAAGCTTCAGACTACAACTGTCCCACTGCATATTCTCTGCCTAGAAAGAGGAGCACATTAAACTCTGCGTGCCTACAAAAAAAAAAGAAAAGGTTTCCTCCTTTCCAACTGCTCCTATCAAATTGCTAGCCTGCAAAAGAGAATTAAAAACAACAAATAAAATGACATCAAAAGACAGCAAGACATCAGTAGCTGCAGGAAAATGAGAGGGCAGGTTCCTGAAGCATGTAACTGCATTATGGAAAGACAACAGGCCTCACCTTTGTACTCAGGTGTGAACTCCTTCATTTCTGGGGGCAGGGATTCATAGAAGCGCTGTTCTCTGGTAATGAGGGGCTTGCAGACAGTATGGTCGTCGTAGCGCATCATGCTGCTGTGGCCACCCACCTGGTGAATGAAAGGCTCCAGCAGGACCCCCCGGTCTCCAGATCGAGTGGCATTCTTGCCATACTTGCCCACTTCCATGGTTTGACAAACACACATTGCGTTGGGCACCAGTTGCACTCTTGGAGCATGGGGAGAGCCACATGGGCTGGGAGGGGTAGCTCAGCAGCGGTCAGGCAGCCACAGGGGGGAAATCCTGGCAATCTGCTTCCTTATAACGATCTGAAAAAGCGAAGGAGATTCCTGTGAACGAAGGACCACTTATGTTCACTCCCTGTTGGCTGGGAAAAGTTTTTGGTATTTATTTATATCCATAACTGTTCCTCTTCTGTTCTCTGTTTACATCCCACTTGTTCCAGCATGCTGCTCGCCACCTCTTTAATCCTACAGGTAAACACACACTAATTTGGAGGCAGTCTCATCTACAGCTTCTCCAACAGGGTTGACAGAAGACGTGGAAAAGGAGATATGAGTACTTTGAGCCTCCCCATCTTTAGAAAATACTATTTCCTTCCTTYAGTTCATTTTATCAGTAAGGCCATGTGATAATGGAGCACAAACTGTGAGCTACAGCACAATTAAAACCAAGTCTGCACCTGCCTATCAGTAACGGTGACTGACACAGGCAAAACAAACATTTCAAGAATCTRAATTGCACTCCTTGTGCCTCTGCATTTTTAACATCTAAATGACTAAATAATTCCTGTTCACCTCCTACTCTAACACCGTTTCCTCCTTTACTGACTCGCTTCTCTTCAAGCTATGACAAGACAGACTCTCGGAATAAGACAGTCATTTTGTCGCTGTGTGTATGTGGTAACTGAATGGATTCCACTCGAACTCTTCTTTATTACTCTAAACCCTTCAGGACAACAACTATTTCCTGAGGCTTCCACAGCACCTACATGCACAACAGGTCCCTGATCTCTAGAGGTAGGCAAGAGAGATCACTAAATCCAAATAAGATTAGAAGTGCTTTGGAGAAGACAGATGCTCTTTTAATGTTTGCAGAGTGCCCAGCACAGCCACAGGATGATGGAAAAGTAAAGCCGTCCAAATTCTCTCCAGATGATTTGCCCTTTCCAGCTTAGATCATAGCTGCTCCTGAGGCTGCCGGGGAAAACACCACAGGATTTCCTCACAACAATAAGTTATCCAAAGCCTTTAGTACAAGAACCATATGATGACTACAGTTTCTGCATTCATCAAATTTCCAGTTTCTTAGCACAGCCACAGCTGAGGGCAATAATTTAAGAACTGAGGGATCTTGGAGGCCTGAACAAGGGACACGGTTCAGGCTGTTCCTCATCTGGCCACGGGATGTCTCTGCAGCTACACAACACTGCCAGGCTGGGGGAAGTTCTGGATGAAGATGGGCTCTTCTCCCTCCCCTCCAATTCAATCATGTAAGAGGTGCAGCTCAAGAGATTCAAAAGGAGGGGCGATACTYCTTAACATGTTTAACCCAATCTAACCCAAAAGCTCCCCGCAACAGGACAACGCTTCTCTCTCCCTGTCCGCACGTTCCTACTCTCTCCCTCGCACTGGATTTTGGGATAGTATGAGTGTACGTACATTCGAGTTGAATCATCTCAATCCGATGAAAAACATTTCCTTTTGTGGTTACATGACCACACAACTACATTCAGCGTAAGGGGAACAATGTGCATATTTAGCTGGCTTTTAAGGTGGGGGGCAGGGAACAGGARGGGAAAAAAACCCCAAAACACCACCACAGATGGTCCCTCTCTGTAGCAACTCATATCAAAGTCTCTTCAAGCAAAGTGTCTGTCTCCTAAACTCACTCAGAGCCTACATCGTATCACAAAGACAAAAACCATGCTATGGATTTCTCTCCTCCCTCTTATTTGCCTTACCAACAAGAAGAAATTTYAGCAGCAGAGGCTTGCTTATGTCCCATGTGTTTTAGTTTGATTTAATGGTAGTTAATATCCAAGAACAAGCAAGGTGCCAGCATCTGCAACAGATCAGCACTTCACAGATTTCAGATGAATGCTTTACAGACTAAAATCTCTCCTTGCTGAMGCAGCTTTGTCTTGGATTCAGTTTCTTTTATTTGCCAATGACTAAAGCAGAGTTTTCAGTTATTCCAGATAACATAGGGGACAAGTTTAACTTCACACCTTCCTGTAGTTTAAACTTCACRGGACAAGAGAAATAAGAGATTCACCTGTGTGATAACAGTAGTTGCCAGACTCAGGAGACACGCACACGATGCTCAGGCCTGGTACTAGTCCCAGTTTTCACCGAAAGCCAATCACAAAGTGTCTCAGGGTCTCAGTTTTGCCAGTGACAGAAGGAAGTACTATTATCCATACTTCAGAGAAAGGGGCTTATCTAAGCAGACTCATTAGCTTCAGACACCTTCACTAACTTCAGATGGAGATCACAACACCYGGGCAGACCCACACCCCCCAAGGCCCACGCAGATTGTCCTCACAGTTAGGAGTGCCTCACCTGTGGSCTACAGGCAGGTGTCGGCCATCAGAGCAAGAGATTTGAACCCTTTGCCTTCTTTCAGCAGCCTTCTTTTCAAAAGGCGAGCAACAASGAAGCATATGCCACCTGAATTATTCTGAGGACAGCAGCCACCCGCTCTGCAGTCCCTCAAGCCTTCTCCACTGCATGGCCTAGAGATGTCAGTGAGATGACTGCAGTCGTCCAAGGGCTCCTGGGAAAGTGGCAATGAAAACAGGCTGCAGCCACCAAGAAGTGCCCCAGGCTCACTGCCAAGTACCCCACCGCCCCCAAGAAAACCCAACGTGACAAGTTTCAGATGTGCAGGGACACCTGGGAGGGAGTAACTGCCACAAAAAAAAAAAGCATTCTGTGGCCGTGACGCAAGAGAAGGAGCCGGGCACCAGGTGGGGAGAGAGTCCAAACTCGGTTACGACTGCTCCCGATATTCATCCACTAAAGAAAAATTAAAATATTAAGAAAAATAAAATATTAAGAAAAATAAAAATATTCATGCTCTAAAGAAAACAGCAATATAGCCAATATTTTCCCACCTACAAGTGAATGTGAGAAAAAATACTTTGTGGCAAGTAGCATTTCAGAAACAACGTTTTTAAAGAGGAAGCTGTCTACAGGGCTTGAAAAACAGACACTTTATAGCTCAGATAYAGCTTAGTGTTTTTCATCAGACTAACTCAAAGTAAAGGGTTATTACTAAACATGGACACTATCCACAAATAAAGACAGAAGAATCCCAGCAGTTTCAAACAAATATAAAGCAGAAAACTATTTGAAGGCCTAGATATTACTCATCCTTCCTCTGCTAAACAAAGGCATCGGTTCAACTATTTTAGCTGGCTTATAAAATTCAGAGTCCTTCCAATTATACTGTAAAATGCAGTGCACAATCCACACAACAGCTTGAGGGAGACCAGTTCATCCAAGCAGATCCTTTGGTATCCTCCAACACCACCACTATAGCTCAAACAGCAGTAAAACATTCAGGCCAGTTTAGCATCCCCCTTCCAACAGACTGTTCTATAGTTAGCAAGACAGATCGTCCATCAAGCCAGACTCACGAGAGGTGGGGGCTGAGGTTCCAGAGCAGAGTTATTGGTGACTACAAAAGGATATACCACATCCCATATTCCAGTATCCTCCCCAGTAAAAAATCTTGTACTGGAAGAGAATTTAAGTCTAGATGCCTGCCTGTCAGTGTATCTGCTCCAAATTTGAACTGCATACCTCACTGTTCAAACACTTACTTTTTAGCAGGATGGGCATAAAGAAGAGCAATAAGCTGTGTTTTCTTGTAGTAACGCACAAAATATTGCCAAACAAAAGTCAGGAAGACACACAAGGTAACTCTGCTCTTCCTAACCAYTAAGTGGGGTAAACCCTGCCCCCAATACCAACATTACCGTTCAGAAGGGAATATGCCCCTCCACAGAAACAAACAGTGCTGTGCTCTTGAAGACCCAGCCAGAGTACTCTTAAACATTACTGAACCCTGGCTGAAGACTACCGGTGTCTTACCAGACCACAACCAGAATCAAGGAGATGCCTGCTCCTGCCAGTTCACAGCGCCAGAGCACCGCCACCTGAGGATGCCAGCACAGGAACCAGGGAGTGGGAAGAGCAGGGATGTCCTCTTTGGTGGCGTAACTTAAGGTGACAGGGAAACTAGCCTCAGAGGTCACCACACACTTGAGAGGTGGGGGCAGAGAGCTGTACTGCAATGGGTGTGAGAATTACTGCAGACCGCACCACGATGCTGATGTTCCCACTCTTCATAAGCCGTCTTGTACAGGAACACTGGCAATGCGTCAAGACTCGCTAGTAAGGCTATTTTCCAAAATAAAAAGGAGAACAAATGTTTAAAATTGTGATGTATTGCAGAGCGAGAAAGCTGACTGCATTAAGCACTGTTGACTCACACCTTCATTGTAAGCAGCTTGCACATCCATCTTTCCAGCATCGCCTTCTGCGGCTCCCAGGATTGTGGCCAGCCCTCGAGACCTGYGGTGCTGAAGACTCAGGCAGATGGCCTCTGACGATTCTGGAGCCAGGCCACAGGTGAGRAATAAATACTGACCTCAAGGTCACGCTGACAAAAGTTGGACTTTAGCTTAACAACCCCAAAGCAGTCAGGAGCAAAGCACAAGAATACAAAGTACCAGTATACCAGGCAAGAGGACTACAGTATTTGGCCCCTGGGTACCCGGTCACTGCTTCTTGTGAGCTAGACTTGTTAGCGAAGAGAAGCAGCAGCTAGCATCCATGCTGAAAAGCATGGTGTTTTCTAGTCATGCTGGACTGGGTGACCCAACTTCTACAGGAGAAAACCCAGTCTAAGAAAAAAAAGCATCTCTCACTCTGCTATGAGATCAGCTTCCCAGCACAAAAGCTGACCCACAGGCCTGAGACATGTCTGTCTAGTCAGCGGAAAATGGAGATGACCCCTGGGACCTGGGCAGAGAACACAACTCTCCAAGAACCTGCGGCAACATTTAGGATGTAACCAGAAACGTTTGGCCAGCCTGGTATCCAGGAAGCTGCAAAGCTTCCAAGCCTGCTTGATCACACAGCTTTGAATCCTGAGTCTTCCCCTGCATCTTGTCCAACACTTGAACTTGTATTACCAAATACAGCCCTTTTTGGACACGCTGCCCTCACCAAGGCAAGTGTGGCTCTTCAGATCGAGGCCAGATAGTAGAATATGATCTGTATGCATGCATCAAAAGTGAAACAGAAGTCTTAGGAAAAGCTGCTGAAGAGTGCCAGCTGAGGAAGAGAATGCCAGCGAGGCTGGTGGAGGAACTGCAATAAACAAGAAGAGGACAAYAGCCACTAATAGGTGTGCTTCACCCTATGCCATGAGCTGACCAAAAGCACGCCTCCTTCACCAATACTTTTCCTGCCTCGACAACAGGGCACAAATTCACCAACTGCTCAAGTGTTCACAAGGAAAGGGCCTAATCTACCTTAAGATAAGAGCTTGACTGAACTTACAGAAAGGACCACATGGAAAATAAAATTAAGCTTGTAATACGACTCCTTAGGCATACCCTATGTTTCTGTCTCCTAGAGATCTGGAGGAAGACTATTTATGCCATACTTCTATCACACTAATCACAAAGCTTCAGCACTTCTGCCAGTAGCCTGTGAGACCAAGAATTTTCTCCTCTTCTCTTCCTAAGAAAGGAGCGGAAGCCAAGCCTTTTCAGCTCTTTCTGAAGAAAGAGAGGCTGAGCTATGCACTTTTAACTATGGCTGGAATGCCTAAACCACTCATTAAAACCAGTGCCTAGATCTGGGGTTAAAGAAGGCTTTTAACAGTGGAACAGCATTAAAGAAGGCTTTTAACACTGGAACAGGTTGCCCAGGGAGGTGGTTGATGCCCCATCCCTGAAAACATTCCAGGACAGGTTGGACGGGGCTCTGAGCAACCTGATCCAGCTGAAGATGTCCCTGCCCATGGCAGGGGGGTTGGACTAGATGACCTTTAGAGGTCCCTTCCAACCCAAACTATTCTRTGATTCAATTTTATGATTCTAAATTTTTTCTTAGAGGCCAGATTAGCAGGAATTGCAAAGGCCCTTCTGCTGTCACCTACGCATAAAGCATGGCATGCTTTCAAGGAGGGATGAGGTACTTGAAGTCCTTGCTAGGGATCTAGATCCAGGGCACAGACAATACCTGTTTTCTCACATTGGCACACTACAGTAGTAGCTTCTCTCTCTCTCTCTTTTTTTTTTTTTTGTTTTGTTTTTTAAGCCAAGCCTTAGCACACAACAGTGCATAGGGAGCATCTGTCACATTTAGCAACATATGGAGCAGGTGCTCTGCAACCTTTGTGAACATCTGTCATGCAGCTGTCCGCAAGTGAGGGTAACCAAAGCCCGGGCTCACATGGCCTCTTCCAGCTTGTATTCCTGTTCGGCCTGATGCTGGAAAAGCTGGCACTACTGCGCTAACATCAGGCTGGGGAGCAGGAGAGGACTGCACATAACAGAGATGATATAAGCCAATTTAATTCTCTTGCTGCTCTTTCCTCCGGGCTTCCCCTTCTTCACTGGAGAAATGCAGCACATCGGCAAGAGGGCACGGGCTGCCTGGGGACCTGCCAGTCCTTGTCACTGCTATCAGAGTCACTGCAAAGGGGAGGCTGGAGGAAGGTCCAGCCCTGGTCTGGTCATCACCACTCTTCTCTCTCCGGTAGGCAGGGAGGATGAGTGAGAGGGAGCTGAGCTGCTGAATTCTGCTGCACCTTGCCACAAATACAGCCCGCCTCCATAGYAAAGGGCACCTTCCTTCTCTCTTCAGACTGGCTTCAGTCCAAGACTGAGAGTTTCCATAGCAGCAAGACCTGATCGAATACATACATTAACAAAACATTGCTTTATCAGTACCAGTCCAGAAGATTTTCTTCCAAGCTTGTGCCTAGGAGAGCAGGCTCATCCAGTATCAGCTTTGCTTTTTATAGAAGAGATGAGAATATGACACATGCTTTCTAGAGAAGAGCTTACAGAAGATCAATGCTTGTCAGGCCTCATTGCTCAGCCTTCTGTGAGCTAATTTCTGGCTTCTCTTCATCTCATTTACAAAGAGGAAAAAAGTCTCCACTGGATACAGGTTATTTTTAAGCTATTCCAACTCAAATGCTGCCGTTCCGCACAGCTCTCAGACCCAACAGTCAGAGACAGTTAGAAAGGAACTTACTTTCAACAGTCACAAACCATAAGGAATCCCACCAAGAAAAGACATTTCTTGAATTCACGCTAGCGAAGGGGCTCAGAAAACTCATTAACAGGCTCATCAGCAGAAAACTGTAGTTCTTGCATTCATAGCAGGAAGGAAAAGGGAAAAAATTCACATCAATCCCACTGAAGAGGTTTGGCTCAAAGACTAACTTGGAAAGAATTTGTAATTCAACTTATAGACTGAATAAGCAGAGGGAACAATTTCACCTCCTGCTGAAAAAATTCTATGTTTAAAGTTTTCATTAATGCTGGTAATAAAGCATACCCGCTCTTCAGTTACACAGACCTTGGCCTCCTCCCCAACAGTGAGGCTTAAATAAGCCAGCCACAACCCTAAGGAAGTCCTGAAGGACTGCACGATCATCCAGGTAACTCCACCCAAATGCCTCCCCAGTAGGATGATGATGGAACGACTGCTGAGTTCAGCATGAGGAGGGAGTACATTCAGAAACACTGCACTTTCATGTCAGCTGCGGGTACCAAATTCTACAACCTCAACAGCATCAGAAGGTGGGACAGATGAGCAGGTAAATGCACCACGCTAATCTGCTGACACTAAGGGAATGAGTCAGAGCTGGTGATGCTTGTGCTGAACCAGACGACAAACACACCACRCAGCAAGCCACTGCTGGCAGAGAAAAGGAAGGTGTGATTTCGTGGTAACGTGCACAGAGCTTAGCGAGATGGATGGCACTGGGGAGGACTGCTCAGTGCCAGGAGGGCAGCCCCACCAGACAGAYGAGAACCCACCGCAATCAGGTGAGTGGCAGTCTCAGGTTTGTGCCACAACAGGGGCGAAGAGAACAACTGGCACCTCCTAAGTAAGTTCTTACCTCATCTTCTCCTGGTTAAAAATGCCCCAGAAATCCTTAAGGTGTCAAAGCYAGAGCCAAGGAAGTCAGTTTGGCCTAATCACCTACACAGTAACTGCTGGTCCCGAAGCTGGAACGATGCTGTCGTCATACACATGTGCAAGCACCTCTGGAGCTTGAGCTCCCAGCTCACACCTCCACACAGACTCGACAAGTAGAAATGGTTGTGCACCTTAGGCTTGTGTTTCTCAGGCTCCTCGCCAGTACTGACACCTGGAAGGCTGATGGGAARATGGGACAAGATCCTCCCAGCTTGCGTAAGAACAAGAGGAAATCTCCAGYGAAAGCACCAAAATCCCAGAAAGTAGAAGCACTTGTACAGCAATAAAATCAGTTTTCAGGCTTGAGAGGGTGGTTCACAAGAACTGAAAGGAACAGCATCTTACACCTGCCGCACAGAGAAAGCAAAGCACAGAGGCCAACGTGAGGATTCTGCAACAGGAAAAACAGTCAACTCCCCCGGCTCAAGAGCAAGGGCACACACATACTCCACTTTCAGAGTACATGTGGGCTGCCAAAGAAGAGAAAGAAGGGGTGTTTTCTGGCTCTTTGCCTTCCACCACCTCATAAGGAATCCTCAGAAGATAAGAGAAAAACAAGAGAAAAAACAAGAYCTACCCAGAAAAACAAAATATAAAATCTATTTGAAATCAAAAAATCAAGCAAAAAAGTTTCATCTACCTGCACTTCATTAATTTTTCTGCTTTCAGAATGTGTAAAAACATTGAAATAAGGAAGAAAACCTAGGCAAAGGAAGAAAAGCTAGGCCTCCAGCTCTCTCATAGGGAAATGACAGTCAGAAAACATACATCAAAAGCTTGGTCTGCACAAGGAAAAAGTGCATGTTGATACTTTATTCATCCACCGTGTTCTCTCTAGTTCGGTAAAACAGGGCAGATTTTGGGGTGGAGACAACTGTTTGTCTTGGTTGCTCTTTAAAGTGATCCTCCACAATGAGACCAACTCCATCCAAATGCCTGGCTTTAAAAAACAAAATACCCAATATTACCTTCAGATTTCTTTTGACACTGGTTGAGCCAAATCAGTTTCTAATTCCTCCTTCAGTTATTTCTTCAGACCATGATTACACAGGCAATCCTTTGACAGCTGCACCAGCATGAGCAGCACCCTCCCACTCAACTCTGCTGTGCTGGTACAACTGTTTGCAGCCTCACCATGAATCAAATGAGGGAACTCATGGCAGTTAAAAATAAACCAGCACTTTGTTTTGTTTTTTTTAAGGATTACGTTTCAACCCAGGTCAGATCCCCAATCTATTGTGCAGCTGTACAAACAGTTGTATCAGCACAAGGTGCCTGAATTGCTGATGGTTATCCCTGTGTCAAAAGCCAACGTTTGCATTCCCAGCTCACCTCTTATTTCATGGCTGCTGTAGAACAGGATTACTTACTAAACACGTAGGGTACTTTATTGCTGCAGCTCGCAACTGCGTGGTCTCCTTCATGAGACAAAATGAGGTCACACTGATGAGTATCCTACAAGTAAGGCATGGCTACTGAGCTCCTCTGAGCTGTTGCTTGTTCTAAATTATATGTCATTTTTGCAGTCTGCATGCTGAAATAAATATAAAAACATGACTAGCAAAGTCACTGATGCGAATGAACAGCTTTGGGCCAGGTTCTGAAACAAGACTCTCCTAGAAATTGCATAACCATTGACTATCTYGCTGATCTTCCATTCAGAAAAAATCAAGCCGATGTGATATGTAGATTCCCACCGATTTAAAGACTGTGACATTCAAGGAGTGGGGAATCTATCCGCAGTTTTGGCAACTCTTCAATTGCAGCTGAATTTTGATTTTAACATGGAAATACAAAAAGAAAGATAGAARAACAAAATAAGCACTAAGCAATGATGAAATAATAGCACGCTTTAGAAATGACCATGAGAGAAACAGACTGAAGGTTCTTTTCCCAAATTACCAGCTCAAATACTGTTTGAAACAAAACCAGCTGAGAATACTTCTTATTTCACGGGAGCCTGGCAACCTACTGGAAAGGACTTGGTTCTCGGTTCTCTGCTTTCAGCTGGTGACAGGTATCCACATCAGACACACCATTATGTATGGCCTTCTCATTGAAAACAAGGCACAAAAGATTGAATAACCATTAAGATTTGACTTCTGGAACAGGGTARGAGGCATGTTAATGAAACAGCTTCAGGAAACAAGATTTCTACAGTTTCTGTTGTGTCTGCTCTAGAAGGCAAGAATCACAGCTTCTAAGCTGTTCACCAGCCTTGTTTTGTAGATGTCGTCAAATCAATCCACGAGGACACAGAAAACTAACAAAATTGGTATTTGGCAAATCTTACYCTTTGTTCCTTAACATGCATCTCAGCTTATAGTTCCATGACAGCTTGAATAAATTTAAGCCAGCACTCTTCAAACCCATCCTCTCTCCTGAGTCAGCACTGGCACTCGCCTGATCCTGCTCAGAAAACAGCCTGGCAAAAAAGTTAACCCGGAAAAAAAAAAAGTTGTTTTTGCCAATGTGGCTTCCTGAACTGGTTTAGTGCCAGTGCCCAACGAAAGTAAAAGGGGAGAATCATCCAGCAGGGGAAGGGCAGGCAGAGGAGTAGCAGTGCCAGTTTCATTCAGCTTCAACTGTCCTGCGACCAGAGGCTCAGAGAAAGCCTCACCCTGACTTTAAAGAGACATGAGTTGCTGCTCCCAGCAGAGAGATCATTCAACTTTTTCACCTCTCTCCTGATGCCTTCTTTAAACCAGCATCAGMACTCTTGCAGACAGCTAAAGTACCCAATCTGGTAGGAAGCTAAAACAGCAATATATAAAACAAAACAAAAAGCCTTTAGTTTTCAGCTGGATCAGGTCCCTAACAGATCTGACCCTGACGTTCAACAATCCCCCTAGCATCAAAAGAAGAGAGAAAGTGGGAACCTGTAACTAAAGGCAAGAAAAGGAAAGGCTAAAGTTCAACTTCAAGCAACTGCGAAGCTGCACTCTTACTCAACATAGACAAAATATCACAACAGGACTATGTAACATTGACACAAAAACACTTYTGTACARAAGATTTAAATTGTACATTAAAAAAAAWCAGCAATCTAATTCTTCGTGTTTTGATTTTCCACAACACACCATTAATACTAAAATGCCCTAATTTTTTCCTCAAAAATAAATCTTMATTTGTTACCAGCATTATCTTCAGAGCAAAAGAGCTACTAAAAATATATAGGGGAGAGTGAGAAACAGCCTGTTGTGATTAACTAGGGCATGACAAACAGCAGCAGCATGTGCAAGCAGTACTGGGGAGCAAAGCCAGGAGGAACAGYGACAACAACATTATACAAACAACACTGATTCACAAACAACAAAGAATTCTTAGAAACTGYGGCCTGGGTTATGTCCAAGGCTCTCTTTACCTTGGTTAAACTATTAAGAAAGTCACTTCAGAAAGCTGACCACTTCTGCACAACCAAGCTTTTTTGGAAGCAAGAGCTGATCCATCTAAAGGGCTTGATGTAGGAAACCACTGCAACAGTTACTGTGAAGTGATCTGTAATCAAACTGGTTTCAGCAGTAACACCTGGTAACAGCAGTAACTTAAGTACAGGTACTACCCAGAGCAGCTGTCAATCCATATACCAGAGCTCCGTGTGCTGTCATACTCAGAAAGGTGAAAGCCTCACCAGATATGTTGCAGTGACACTAAAGGTGACATTAAGCTGGAACTAGTAATTTGTCCCCTGCCTCACCATGAGAGGGGTCTTGTGCCATCACAGCTCCGAAAGCTGCATGTATGCACCCCTCGTCTGCTGGAGACCAAACACCTCACCCTYCGCTGTGCGCTGCAATACCTTAATGCTAGGGACATTATAGGAAGAATTTCACTTATTCGTAAGGTACATTTCATGACTTTAGCCTGACACCCATTTCCTCATGATCAACATCTGTTTTAGCTAGCTCTTGTCACTGCTTGTAACACCTAACTCTGGACACAGCATYGATCACATGGTGGATTCCTGGAAGACCTAGTTTTACCTCGGAGATGCAGCAAATTCAATTTCTGCTTGTCACCTTGCTGCCACTTGGAGGACAGCACACCCAAAGAACAGTCTGGGCTACTTCCATACCCAATTCACTCCTCCAAAATTCAGAGTTAAAGCTGTGGCTGCCTCTTGAATAAGCAGCAAGTTTCCAGCATTACAGTATTTAGACAATCTTGCAGAAAAAGTAGGTCTTTTCAAAGAAAACRGTATGTTCATGAGCAAATGCTACAGTATCTCTGTTCCAACAAACCACTAGAATATCATAAATCRGAAGCAAGCAGTTTATCTTAATAAATTCTTGACTGCTAACATTTAGTCACTAACACCGGAAGTACTTCTCTTTAAATATCAAAAACACATATTAAAGGATTTTAAAACATTAAGAAAATTCAGTAAAGCCATCATTTAGGATGGCATTTAGAGACCTGAATTTCTCACAACTCTCCAATACAAGTAAAATATAGGTGCAACAAAGTAAGACAAAGGTAAAACTGCGGTGAAGCTGCACAGTGCTAAGCAGAAGCACGAAGTCCCATTTAGATCAAAGCATGCTCTAAGTGTCTCATGAGTAATTGACTAGTATCTGCATAGAGTAAGACTTCATTACACTGTCACGTAAGATTATCAACCCATAGACACACAGCTGTCTTCTGGCAGGTAGTCTCTGCTTGTGCAAACCTGAGGCAGTAGGAGTTTTACAGGGGTCAAGACTCTTGCAGGATTCATCCAGATCTATTTTCTGCTGCTGTGAGATCAAATACGAAAAAGGGAAAGAAATTGATCAAAGAGGCAGAGTTTCGCACAGGGATTGTTTCTCACCCCATAAAAGGTGACCTCCCAAAGCCTCTTTGACTCTCCTCTCCTTTAAGAGGATTATGAATCCTACCCTTGGGAGACCTCTGCTCAGCTACCGGCCCACTGATACTACACATTAATACTACGTCTTGTCTCTTCATTCTTATCAGCAGAGAGATATTAGAAGAATTTATAAGGTCACTGCTCAAAGATCAGAACTTTAAATGGAACCTCTAATGCAAGCAGGGAAAGCCACAGCCAGTGGCATTTGGTGGGGACTCTGCTTTGTGGCTGCCACATGCCCAGCTGCAGGTCTGCTTAGTGCTTCCCTGCCCAAATGCCAATTCAGCTTATTTGCACATGCAGGCTACCAACCACCCTTGAAAGCAGACATTCAATCAAGGAACAACTGAAAAGCGAAGATAATCATACGCTAAAAAGTTAGGGCAAGTCTAGCGAATGCAGTTCACAGCTCACACACAGACTGCACCAAACCAAAGAGAGTCTCAGCGAGCACTAAGTCACTAAGTCCAGGTGTATTTTCAAGAAGTGAGGAGCAGCAATGCACTGCAAGAACACACTGGCATCTCAAATGGAAAGCCAAGGAATAGACCGCAGCAAATTCAATTACATAAATCTTCGTTTTCACGGACACCAGGAACCAAGAATTTGAGGACAATTCTTCCACCGTTCTGGTTTTCTGCACCTTCCAGCAAGACACCATTTGGACATTTCTGAATGGAGTCTATGAAGCAAGTCCTGAATGATCCCTAGACAACAGTAACCAGGAAATCATTTCCCTTGCCACTTAATAGCGCACAGATGTGAAGAAGCAATCTATGCTGCCATGCAGGTGAACATACACAGTTTTTCCTTCATAAAGTAATCAAAGCTATACTGCATTATGAATTCCATAGTTATGAAAACTGCGAAGACTAAACATGAAGAGAAACCTTGACAGGTAGGAAACACATTGCCAGCAAAGATGCAGAATCTCTGTGAATTGAGATTTAGGATGAGATTAGACACATATACAAGCTAATCCCAATGGATACAGTCAGTTTCAATTTGGGACAAATGGTAAAATGTTCTCAGAAGGAAAAAAGAGTATGGGGCTTACACAACAGGAGATCTTCTCAGATGCATCTGCAAGAACACTCCACGCTTTTGGCTGTTTCAGACTACGCAGTGCAATAGCTAAGTGAAGCCAAGAGTTAAGAGTTTTAACCAGTAACTGTAAAGAGAAGCTACAGGGTTAACCACAGAAGCACAAAAGCCACAAGGAGCTAAACCTGTGAAGAATTATTACAAAAGCTGTAAATGCAGAGGAGCTCAAATTACATTCCTTAAGTAGTTTTGATAAAATAAGAATGATCTACAGCTTTCCAAGAGACCGCTAACTGAAAGACAAACATAAGCAGCTTGCGGTGAACTTGGATTTTTAGTATCTGTTCTCAACTTTTGAATTATGATGCTTTTAAAACAGAAAAAACAGCTTTGATTAAAAAAATGTCAGTTGCTGCAGATAATTGATTTCCACAAAAAAATCCACAGCTAGGACAAAACAGAACTTATTGCTATTTTTAATTCTGCAGCGACAAAAAACCTCAAGACAAATGTTACGTAAGACCATTAACCTCTTTGCTCATAACTGGCACCTTAATTTAGCACACTACCACACYAGATAGCTTAAACTGAATTCTTAATGCCAAAGCATACCACTCGCTGCAGCAAGGCAGTAACAGCAATAATGGAAAGGAAAAAAATCCCAAAGCAAGGATCATATACTGAATTTTGCAATTACAGTTCCTTGGGCACAAGTAGATACACCTGAGTCTGTCCAGCTCTAATGAAATAGTGCTTTTTCCAGATTGGTAATTTCAAGAAGATTATCAGATACTCCCTAGTATCTTAGGAACACTGAAGAGAAATCAAAAGTACACAGTAGATCTGGACTGATGGAAACCCGCCAGCTCACCTTTTATACTAGAAAGTGGGTCAAATCCAAAGAGGCTGTAACCTGCTGAAAAGGAAATTGCTTTACATTTTGAGCCACTGTTTTGCTTATTTACAAACTAACCTCTCAGCATTCCACACACATCCTCCAYGGCAGTTTAAGTCAGGTATGACTAAAATCTCCAAAACCGCCACATATTGTACTTAACTGTAGTTCAGTGGCTATCACATATACACATATGACTGAGTGAAAAACAAAACAAGGTAATCTTGAAGAACATTCATGTCAACACCACGCCCCCCACCCAAGAAAAGACAGATTAATCTTCTACACTGATAAGCAAGACTGATGAATTTCAACCAGACAGCCTCTTAAATACTGTCCTCCATCCATTCTTATCACATTGTGGTAAAGAATGACATTCAGGAGGAAAAAAAAGACTGATTAAGAGCCTACTTTCAGAAGCTGCTGTGTGGAAAGAGCTCTCACATCATCCTGCCGTGTGGAAAGAGCTCTCTCTATGAATCACCAGTTCATCCTCCTCTGACTCCATTTACTCTTCAGAATTCCCCGATGTGCTTGAATTCGTACTCCACCCATCTAGACTGTAATGTCCCAACTTGCGTACAAGAATACTGTGGGAGACAGCATCAAAACACTCAGTAAACTTAAGCTAAATGGCCTCTAGTGCTCTTCCTCATCCACAAATCCGATTATTTTATCACAGAAGACAACGAGATAGGGCAGACACAGCTTACCGTCGGTACGTACATCCATACCGGCTATTCCCTGTCACATTCCTTCACATGCCCAGAAAGGTGTACCAAAAGGACCTGACCCACAGCTGTCCTTGGGACTGAAGTGGGGCTGACCAGCCTGTAGGTCCCTGGATTACCCTTTGGGCCTATTTTGAAGACAAGTRCAACATTTGCCTTTGTCAAGTGATTAGAGACGTCCCAGCACCTCCRTGACTTTTCAAAGATGGCCAAGACTGGCACCACTATGACACAGCCAGCTCAGCACCTTTTGGGTGCAGTCCATCAGGTCCCACGGACTCACATGACTCAAATTCTCTCAAGTAATCCCCCACTCTGTTTTCATTTGCTTCTGATTGCTGTTTCCTCTTTGAACCCTGCCTCTAAACACAGGAGCCCAGGAGACCTTACCGCTGAAGACTTAGGCATAAAAAGCACTGAATACCTTAAGCAAGTCTRTGCCAACCATCACTCATTCAGTCACCTCATTCAGCAGAGTCTTTTACTGCTGATGTAGAGGTAGAAGCTACGTGATAATTATCAGGGATGTCGTAATAAGCACTGTCCTGAGAGAAARTAGCTGTTTCCACAATTCAAAGACAAAAATGCAGACTAACATAGCTGAGTTGTTCTGTCTGTATTCCAGGTTGTCACAGAAACCACAGGTCTCTTTGCAGGATGGAAAACCAACTTGCTGGAGAGTTGCATGACCCCATTTCCAAAACGCCTGGCAAAAAAGCYTCCCTCTCACTGTCGGCCAGGCTGAGTGAATTTAGCAAAGGGAAGTCGGCTCTGTAAAGAGGAAACCTAGACCCTCCTGAAAATCCCTAATAAAGTTTCATGGAGAAGCTTCTTTTCAGCTTTAATTAAGAAGAAAAATCTAGACGATGGAATAAGGAACTAAGATTTTTACCCAGTTAGATGCCAACTAGCCAGACTATTCTAGGTATAGAAAAGGAGATGCTTTATGATGACTCCATATTCTCATGGKTTTTACATGCATAATATCTCAGCGTATCGGATGAGGGGGAACAGCAGGAGAAAACTCAAAGCTGTTCTAATGCTCCCCAAGAGAAAGGAGAACCAAAGGACACAAAATGCTTGCAGTCTAGGTCATTGCTGCAGGCTTCTGGCATTGAGCAGGCGACTCATTGTGCCATGCTCACACTGCCAAAGCCATGGCAGTGCCTGCTGTGTCTGAAAGCTAGCACGGAAGTATAAGACAAGCAAACAAAAGTATGTTTTAGTCAGACTCCAGAACTCGCAAGTCTCCCCTGCCCCCTTCTGGGAACAAGGTGGATTTGAAATCTTCAATATCTATTTCCAATTATAAAATTGTTTACTTGGGCAAACAACCAAAAGAAAAMCAGAAAGAGCTTTTGCCTCAAGCAGGAGTCCCTTCAGCAAAGACATGGATATTATTGAGTATATCTCCTTCAGCAGCAGAGATAGACTCAAACTGGATTTTCTTTACCCGTACACTGAAGCCACTAACAGAAATTCATGCCTGCCAGAAAATGGCCTGACAATTCACTACAGCTCAACTGTTATGACTAAGCCAATTCATGTCTCAGGTCATGATGCAGATGTGCAATGCAGACTCCCTGTCCTTTACTCCAATACCTCCACTACTTACTTCCTCAAAAAAAAAAAAAAAAAAAGGATAGCAACTATAGCAAAACTTGCATGATATGCATTAACTGCTCATAAACCTTCTCCACAAGTTACGGAAACCACATTCTATTAAGCTGCTGACTGAGACCTGACTTAAGCAAAAACCCCTTTGCAGTGACTTGCCACCCCACACATTTATGTTGAGATCTTAAATGAAATGCAAAAGACAAACACACCTCATTAGGGCCAGAGGAGAAAAATTCTCCCACCTGCCTCTTCCTACTACTGCTAACAAGGAAAACATCGCGCTAACTGTTTGTCCGTGTGTTTTTGCATTACACAGCGTTGCACTTTCCTCTTCACCTCCAGAGTGCAGTCCTGCAATACTCTGCTACTCAGAAAACTTCAGCAGATATTCAATCACTTTTCTTTTGTCTCTGCTTTGCATGTGGGCTACTGAGGAGGAAAGCTAAGCAAAGACCCCACATCCCACTCCCAGCTGTGACAAGGGGAAGGGAATTTCCAAAGGAAAGGAGCACAGCTTCTGTTAAGCAGCCATCTAAGATCTGTGAAGAGAAATGTTTCTCATTTTGRAGAGACTGACCCCACAGTAGAGGTCCAGGAACTCTATCCAAAGAGCACATTGTGAGCAACGACACGTTCCGTGCTCTCCCCTCCCTTTGCAAAGTCAGCTGGTAAGGAGCAGAAGCTGGCTCCAGTACTCAGGAAGCAGCACAAATGTTTTGTTCCCTAGGAATTAGRACAACATCTAGATTTAAACCTGTCAAGTCTGAGAGTTATGCATCAAAGCCAAACACAAACTTGCCACAGAGAACCATCACAAGCAAGCTAATCTCACCCTTAAGGCCTTTCAAAACCAGCATTTAATTTGGTTTGCTTCAAGCTCACTGTAAAGAAGCTTTACAATTCCTACAATATGCTGTGGGTTGTGACACCACTCTGATCCATTTCCTCTTCAGATCTATACATTGCCCTTTTTCTGAGCTGTCTGAGAATTAATTATATGGAAATGAACAGTGTTAGATAAAGGGATTCCAAGMAATTGGCTCTCTTAAAGGAACTGAGGACTACAGGATCTCTGCCTTCAAGARATCTGTAGCAATGCCCATTCAGTACAACTCATGCTGTTAGAAAGAGAACGAGCTTAAGAACCAAACAAGCAAACATCAGTACTACGCCCATCTTCTCACTTGTGGCCAGAAACAAACAYATGCTTAGCCATGGCGTGGGTTCTACCTCTGCCTCTTGTTACCGCTAGACCACATCAGAGTAGTATCCTGACCTGAGGAAGTTCTGCCAAAACTGCARGTGATACACAAACAGCAGCTCTGAACAAAAAGATTAATACTCTGACTTTAACACCTTGTCTGCATAAGCTCCACCTACCCCTCCATGTAAAGCAAGGCAGTAACAGTAAGCTTCACAGCTTCATACGATCTGGAATTTTGCTACCCAAGAGCACTTCCATCTCACATATGGAGGCAGAGATATACCAGGGCACTTCGGCAGTCAGAACTGAGTTTGAGAGTGAATGAAGGGGCACATGCATTAGAATTTTCTCTTTCTCTGTCTTACTGTGAAGATAAAGCTGAACAAACATTTTGCTTCAGCTACACTTGTCTTTTTCTACATGGGGAAGCTGAAAACACATTTGGCAGGCCCCAAATGGTATCATGCGGTTTTACCAGACAGCCCAGCTTTTGCCTGAACACTGTTAAAACATTTAAAGCCAGAAGAAATACAGCAATTCTTACCTCTCTCCACTGAGGTGTAACAGATCAGCAAAGTGCTCAGTTGATTTGGTTAAGAGATTCTTCAGATAATCATAATCTATCTAAGGTCAATCAAATGGAAAGAAAATAACTAGGAACAGGCTACTGGTTTTGGTGCTTCCACTGAATGTTTCAATGATCTTGGTCAAACCATTCAGTCCTGGTATACTTCAGCCATCAGCAAAACAGCATTTCAGAAAGGAACAACAGGACAGTCAAGTAAACTATCTGTACGCTGTTTGAAAAGACTGCAGTCTGGTAATCATTTTATTTTCCATGATMCCCTTGCACTCCATTTCAACTTCGTCCTACCCAATAATTAAATTCTCAAGATTTTAAGAATTGTCCATCAACAATTGAACTGAGTTTGTTAATACAGACTCAAATTGGGGCACCTCTTTCAAGTGAATGTGGTGCTGTTTGGCTGAAGAACCAAACCCTTTAGCAACTTTTCTGCTCAAATGGCAGAAACATAAAAGGACAATCTGGGAGCACATCAGTTCCACAGAAGGACTTAAGAGCATAAAAGCAAGATTATCCAAACAAATTCACTTCACCCTGGTAAACAAATTCTTGTGCCAAAAGCACAAGGAGCAGCTGTTACCTAGTGGTTTCTTCTGCTAACGTAGTTCCAAGACACTGATATTAAACCAAATTTAGGGCTTTCTTAAGCATCTGAAAAAGGTCAGAGAGACAGAGAAATCCAAGGCAGTCAGATGTACAGTACTCCAGATTATATCAATGCTCAGGACACAGCTTTATTTCTTGTATGAGAAAAGGGAACTGCAGGTTGTCCTGCGATGCTGAGTGGACACCCATTCTGGAATAAATATAGCAAGGTTTGTAGGGATAGGTAAAATCTTTTATTAGACCAACTGATAGAGGATGCCATCCTTGCTCGCTGCAACCCCTTCTATTTTTACACTGCTGATGAAAAAATTAATTCAGCTGGAAAAGACATATTTTGGGGCCCTACTTCTTCTACCTAATCCTTCTTTCATTGGAAAAAAAGCTAGTCACAACGACAAAAAGAGCACCCACATCACTGTCTACCTTCTCAATACCCCCAGCAAAACAAGCTTTATTTTAAAAGTGCAGTTTTATCACTGTAACTGTATCTACATTAAGGGATTCCACTGGCAGAGCTGCAYTAGGCAGGGATGAGAACATGCTGATTAATGCAGCTGTCCCAAGCATTTGTGGCAGAAATGACCTTATAAGCATGTCCACAGGGAGTTAAAGCCACATAATCACGTTGCAAATCCATGCCCCCTGCTTGATATCAGTTTAATTTTCCTAAACAGATGACCCTTAAGGGTCACAGGCAAGAAGACATGAGCTATAACTTCCCAACTTGACACTTCATTGTGATTTTTTCCATGAGAAAGTACCAAATGAAGGTACATTCTCATATACAATACATTCTCTTGTACAGTCAACCCACAAAAAAAAAAAACAAAAAAAAAAAAAACACAGAGAGAAGGAAAGAGAAAAATATGAGCTCCATGTTCAGAAAAAATAACCCTCAATGCAGGTGCTGCAAGAAAGTAAGCAATGCCATAGAAAATACAGGGATAAAGTGCAACATTTTAGTTTTGAGGTCTTGAATAGGAAGTAACTTAAAGTGTCTAAAATATGTTTGTTATGACAGAAAAAGACAGTGCACTAAAGCTAGCACATAATTTAAGTAAAATGTATGACATAGCATCTGATGGCTCTTAAGGATAAGGTAGCAGATTTCATTTGAAACTAGCTACAACTCTAAAGAGAATTTCATACAAGGATACTCTCATATCCCTTGTGATGTTAAAAAATCCAGTATAGCAAAACATACACAACACGCAACTCAGGGTCATGGAAGGGATTTTGACGTGGGCCTTTTGTTATCCTGTTACTCTTCTGGGAGTCAGCATAATCTGCAAGACTCTCACTCACTCATATTGAAAATCTTAAAGCTGTTAAAATACCTCAGGGGTTGTTTTGTGGCGTGCAGTATGCTCTGGAAGGTAAGGGGCAAAGAATTAACAGAGACGCACCCAGCCGTCTGAGTGAAAATGAAAGGCAATCTGAACCTGAGGCTATCTTCTCAGAAGACGCATGAATTGGATGGCTAGTCACAGCTTCGAGCTTGGCGAGATGCTGTGCGTTTTGAAGGGCAAAACCCAAAACTTGGCATTTAAAAATGTCTGCAAGACCATTTTACCAGACCAGGAGCCGCTACTGCCATCCTTTGGTGCCTTCTAGCAAACCTCACGCTTCCAAGGGATCCAATGTAACTTTGGCTTTGCAAAAAGAAAAAAATCCAAGGAGAAGGGAGCTCCTAGATGCCAAAGCAGCAGTCCCTGAACACAATTCACCCTACTGTATTTCTTAAGCTCCTTCCAAAGGAAGGAACCTTTAATAATCCAAATCTTCATCATTACTCTCCTTATACACTGACACTGGACAGCAGGCCTCTCGGAATACTCTTACCACACCAGCCAGTTCTGCTCTGAAGGTCTGAAACAAGAGACTCCTCCTTTTCAAACGAAGTGAAGAATCAAACAAACGAAGCCTATATTTAACTTCCTATTCACTGCAGCAGTTGCAAACAAGTTCTTGTAAACACTCCACAGGTCACAAATTTCCAATATCTTATCTAAATGTTAAGCTGCTGAAGTAGAGCTCAAAGCCCTTTCCAACAGGCTTTCTAGAGTGCCACTTACAACGACTGAGGCCGCTGGCTCAGTAACAAGGCTGTAAAGCCAAAGCAAAAAGAAAATAATTTGTTAAACCTGATTTATTGTCAAACTGGCTTGCGTCTATTTATTAAAGTGCAAGACCTGCATATATAAATAAATAGCTTTTGCTCCATATGCTAAAAAAGCACAGCACACATTCATTTGGAAGACACACAGACTATGGCAAGTTTACTTTTAATAGCCGGTCTGCCTCAAGTGTATAAAAGCCACCTTGATTTTTCACACCTTAAATTCCTCTAAAGATACTGGAACAACATGTTGCAGCTTCTACAAAACATCAGTCTGCCAAATCAGATGTATTCTCACAGCCATCTGGGTTACAATACATCATGGGCCATATATAGCTAAGGAAAGCAAATTTACTCTTTAATTTTCTTTTCCAGTTCAGTACAGTATGATAACAGGTGCCAGAAGCGTACCCTCTCAGACCGAAAGACACAGACTAACAAGCACCATGGGTAGAAAGTAACACGCAGTTCTCTTCTTTGAAGATGATAAGAAAACTGCAAATGATAGCAAACCTGAAACAATAGAAACTGCTTTGCACTCACGGAAGAGTCAACCTGCCAAGCTCACTACACTACCACAAGATACTGACCTTATCAGAATTTTTAAAAGGTTTCGAATTTTCTTCTGGTTGTCATGTCACAATACGATGAAGTACAAAAACCACAAAGTCTAGAAACACTTCACAATCTGCCAGGTTTTAGGAAGATACTTTAACTGCAGTGAATAAAGAGCTTGGTTTACTTTTGGCTGGTGAATGACACAATGCCCTTAACTATTTTAATTAAGAAAATTTGAGTCGAGCTGCATTTACAAATCAGAATTAATTTAAGATGACTGGTTTTTGTTATTAGGTGAACCAAGTTGTCAATAGGTTCACTGTATTCTCAACTGCTGAAATACATACCAAAGTGTCAGTCCTAAGGATGCTACATGACTAATGAACAGACCACAGGAACAGAAATACCTGTGCTCTTACGTAACTAAAGCTAAGAATAATTAAGAGGAGAAACAGAAACCCCAAATGCTGCTATTATAGGAAAAAAAATTCCTCCAGGTGCATAGCACCTGAAGAAGAAAGAGTGAAAACTATTCAGATTCTGCATGGTGCACAGCAGTGGTACTTACTCAGTCTGACTAACATCGTTAAGAGGTTTTCTCTCAGTTCTGTAAAAATAGAAGATGCATAAAGCATGCCTGATAACACTTATTGGTTCAGATTTAGCCCACCTTCAAATTTTAGTAAGTGTATTCAGGTCAACACTTGTGGTAAGAACTGCCAAATATTAAGACCTCAATTACATAAACAAGACTTGTACCCAACCAAAGAAAACGCCACTTGTACAGCATAAGAAAAAACACTTACAATATTTGGTCCAAATGGGAAATAAAGCAAACCATTGCAATATTTGCARAAGTAAGGGTATCCATAATCATTTTGTATATGGTCACATTTAATCTAAGCAAAATCCACATATTCAAGATTAACCTGAGGTGGGTTTTATTGTGGGAGGTGTGGGGGTGTTTGTTTAAGAAATTATCTAAAAAAACCTGCGTATGTAGTGTTTCAACACAAACTGAGCTTCAGACTGCTTTAACAATTCTTTTGGGACAGACTCAAAAGACTGACGTTAAAAGGTCTTTTTTTCCCCTACGTTTGTGGGATGAGAGAGTCAAGCCCATGAATCTGAAAGACATACCTTCCTCAGATCTGCCACATAGCTTTACACGCAGACCACAGTTCAGAAAAGTGAAATACACCTTCCACTAGGCAGTGAGGGTTGTCAGGGCCTTCCAAAGCTCCAGGACTTTACCAGTTTTACCTACAATCCACAACAATACTCAAACCAACACAAGAGCACAATACCTCCTCTTCTGCAATAGCTCCAACATTTTCACTGAAGTTACTCTTTGGTTTGATTCAGCCACTGACAAAGACACAGGACTATGTAGCCCCCGAGGCTCCTCTCCCAAATCCTTCCTGCTTTAAATAACTCACTGACATCTGCATTCGCTGGTGCACTGATTTTGGTGCTCGAAGCTGCTTATCACCTATAGTTAGCTGTAATGAGATCAYGACTGCCTCCCCACACGTGCTTAAGCTGCTTAGACAGTACTGTCAAAGGACACAGAACAAACAGCCAGCCCTATGTTCTTGTGCCTTTCTAAGATTTCTAAACTCACTTTTTGAAACGCTTGACAGTACTTTGATACCAACAGTGGACRATGCTAATTGGAATTAAAGATTACATTATATTTTGCATAAACCCATTCTCRTAGTTTAAAAAGTGGGGAAAATGCAGCTCAGCATAGGACTGCGGGGGCGGGGGGAAAGAGAAACGTCACAGAAGAGTATATGAGCTATACARTAGTTCACCTTTAGATCAGCTGTGACAAAGACGACAGGAGCATCCCCTGCAGAGAAGGCACCATGACTCTCCTCTCCCTACCCCAGGAGAGGGTAGTTGTGGCACTCGGCATCTTTGGTCATYACCTGTTGCACTTCAAACTAGCAAAGACCGTTAGTCACACAGGTCAGGGGCCTCCCCACCAGAAAAGTGAACTGTGCGACACAACCACTATTTAAACACTGTCTCTCAAGAAAATGAGGTCATTTGAGCCTGCTGGCAAACAAATGCTTATACCACAGGTACTACTACTGAGCCATATCTTTGTTGATGAAAAACTGGGGAAAACAGATATGCTAGACTTTCTTCAAATTTAGAACAGCACAAAGTAACCCCTTTCAGCCTGGAAGACTATCAAGCCAGCCTRTCATCTTTCAGCAAACTAACCTCCGAATAGAAAGGAAAAAATAAAAACCAGACAATGATAGAGTTCTGAAATCACTGTAAGGTAATTCAGCTGCAATTCATCCACCTAAATGGCCAGAATTGCTGGAGCATAAGAGTTAGCCTCCAAATCCTGAAAGCTTAGATCATATTACAAAGAACTGACACCAATTTGATTAAAACTTAACAAATATAAAACAGGACTGAGCTTTTCACTCTGTTCTARTGCACTTACCTGAGCGTTCCTGTAGTATCCTCCAAAGATAAGAGCATACCTCCCACAAACCATATCCACATATACTTACTTGAAGGGTAAAATTACAAAGTGAGAGGTAAAAAGCAAGCAGCTTATTTCTCTTTGCATGATATTTAAGGTGGCTGCATATGTATTCTGGGCAAAACAGGAAAAAGTTACCTTAGAGATGCCACCCAAGCTCTCTCTGTTGAGCAGTCACTGGAATATGGAGCCAGCCTCTCACAATCAAGAGGGAGCAGCATGCCAGAAGCAAGTCAGCCTGCAAGATGTTGTATGGAAACAAGTTAGCAAGTGCTAAATYAGCTTTTATTTAGATCTCTACTTGCTCATCAATTCAGAACGTTTGAGAGCACGCTTTCCCTCAAGTCTGGGACCAGAATTCACAGCGAGCTCCCTTCAGGATGCAAATGCTCTCACTCATTCCTCTGGGCTCTGACAGATGCCCTTTATCAAAGGTACCACTGGGGCTGAGGGGACCCACTACCCCCACCTGCCTCCTCCATCCCTCAGCTGACGATTACCAACCAGCGGATGGAGCAAAACAGGATGCACTCCTGTTCTTCATCTGCCCTGGTTCACAACACACTGATGGGTATTAATGAAGAAAGGTTGAAGCGTAGTATGTTAAACTGAGGCAGCGGAACAGGCACTGCTGTAGGCCCTAACACAAGGGAGGTAGCGTTTGGCAAAGCAGCAGGACAGCTGGTGGAAGAGATAACCTTTCTAACTACAAAAGCTAAATCAGAGACATCTTATCTATCGGAGCTCTCAACCATGTGTAGTAACATCCTACCAGGACAGGCACATTACACCTTATAACCTTTTTCACTGCTTTTATCAGATTTGGTTGACACAGATCTACTACTAATATAATTATGGCAGCTACGCCCATGTTATTTAGCAGAAACAATTGCACCAATGTTAACTACCGTGGATAGCATTATATAGATAGAGACGCACCCTGTAATAGCAAAGCTTATTCCTTTACTCCCAGAGAAGGGAATAAAATAATTTGTTGGGAATGAAACTGGCCACATACAGACGGGGGTTATGCAAAGTAAAAGAACGCTTAAAGAAGCTTGTCTTTTATACAGTTAATGCCACTCAAAATGCATTAGACAAGCCTACAGAAATAAATGAAGGCAAATGACTTGCACCTTACTACCATCTGCAGAGTAGTTTGCACCAATGGGGACTATATAGGAAGCACAGGCACCCCAACACGCCAATTAGGAGAACTGCATCTATTAGAAAGTACATCTACCCGAACAGCACGCTGGGAAAGCCAAAAATAACAGCTGCTGCCACATCAGAACAGCACAAGCACTGCGTACAGGCAATGCCTGCAAAACAGAAACTAAGCAGCCATGCACAAACACTTCCTCTTCTTCCCCTGCCACCCCTACCCAGCAGCAACAAACCTGAGATTAAACACTCGCCAGCATCCTGCTCTGCATTCCTGTCACATCAGGAATACAAAAGGGGGGACTGCTACCTGCTCCTCCATACATCTGAAGGGTTCCTTCAGTTTACAGCAAGTAATACAAATACTTGACATGATTCTTACAGAGGTTTCTGTTGCATTTTCTTCTTTTCTTTCACGTCTTTTCTCCAGCTCACCCATTTCAGAGCTCACTAGGGACACCTTGTATCTACTAGGCTTGTTTTTGATAAATTCCTTCTCAAAGACTGAGAAGTCAGAAATAAAAGCAGTTGTTCCTAGGCAAGACACATTATATAAACAAGTAAGCACACAGCCACGGCACTACTGAGTTGCCACACACAAACTCTGCAAGTCAAGTTCAAAACTAAACCCTGCCCAGCACCAAGACTGACAGTGTGACACTGTTAAATGCAAGAGTAAACAAATCAGGCTGCAGTTTTCTGTCAATACTAACTTCTGAAACTATAAATCCCAGCATCAACACTCAACCATGATGCACATGTCGCAAACACATTACAAGCTCATTCCCAATGGGCAGACTGGGGGAATCCAACGGCAGCAAGTGAAGTGCCTGGATTACAATGCAATGCCCGAGTACCAGCCCAAACAAGGCCTCTGTCAGATTTTCTATGGTTTCAGTACCTGCATTTCAAACACAGATGGAAGAAACACGCATCCTCTCAAACACAGGCTGTGAATATTCAACTTCAAACTTACCACCTACACTTCTTATTCCAATGGAAACCACGAGACAGTGCCATCCCATACCCCAGTGTGCCAGGCAGAACTCACCAGATCCACGACAACCTTTAGCCACACAGAAATCAACTAAAAACTGAAATCTAAAAAGACAAATGATCAAACTTCTTCACAAACATTTGGTGACCCATTGAACCAAAGAGATTGTGTCCTGTAAGCAGGTGGTCAACAAACAGCTCCAGGCTTGCACAGGCCTCGTCATCTTGCACTAGTCGAGCTCAACAAGGTCACATTTTCAGAGTCTGATAATTCTACCCGAAATGAATAAGCGCCACRGGGGAGGGAAGGAGAGAAGAAACAAACTAGGCAGCTCAGATGGGATGAGAATAGCATGCAATGCATGATCAAGAAGAAATCATAATGCTTGTTCGGAAAGCTAATTAACTGATTAAGGGTGCAGGTACTACTTCAGCCTGGGCATTTTTCAACTTCTGAGTGCTTGCTATTCTAACCTTCACTTCTCACTACGTGCAATGCAACACAGAGTAACTTGCAAGTCAGTTAAAGCACATCTAATTTTGCTTTCTAGAATATTTTTATAAGAARGACATGCCCAGTACTGTCATCCTGATGATGAAGCACACAATTATACTATTCACAGAAGTAGCAGGAAAGAAGCATGGATGCTACTGTTCCATTTAATTTTTAAATATATGTAAATATGTATTTAAAAATTACATTTTTATATAACTACATAAATATACAAAAATTGTTGCACTGTTTCACCACGATGGTGCAGGTTACCCTGAACAAGACTCCATAYCACCACCAGCCCCATGTTCCCACTATTGCCTTTGCACCAGCAAAACCATTTAAGCACCCACAAAGCTAGGGAGGAAAAAAAAGTCAGTTTGTCTTCAGTTTGATCAGTTCATACGTCAGGGAACTCCAATTCCCACCTGCACAAACACCCCAGCTGGCACCAGTGACAGGGCAAGAACCTCCTGTTGGCTGCAGTCTATACTTACATGAGCTTAAAGTGACTGTGGAGGTACCCACAGGTACAACAAAACTCCTGGTGACTGGAAGYTGATCCTAGAAACTGTCCCCTTTCTCATCTCAACAGTGAATCGTGCTCACTTGATCTTTTTCTATGTAAGAAACATGCAAAACTGCCACAAGGTGCCTACTGGATAACCAGAGCAGAAACTAACCTAGGAAAGACACACACTGTTCAGAAGAGGGCCATAACAGCATATCCCACCCTTTCCACCCCTGTGGTCATCAGAGATTCCTATGGTAATGTCCTCGTATACACCAACTTCCCCCTCAAGGAGCCAAGGATCACTTCCCCTGCTCTCCCAAAAGTCCTTATTAAACAGGAAACAAAGGCAATGCCATGAGAAGGACACTTCAGATCCGCCTAACGGGCTCTAACCAGGATGGCATAAGCTGTCCATTCATGCACCTGGAAATGGTTGTGCTGAAAAAGCTGGGGAGGGTAAGAAACACTCTCAAATGCTATCAGAAGAAAAATAGGACAATTCAAAACATTGACAAAACAAGAGTTTTACGCAGTTGAAACAGCAACCCAATGTTATCTTGCTATATACAGAGTTCACACTTAATTCTTTCAAAAATGTACCGCTTTCCTTCAGCTCCAAAACAAAGCACTTACCTTAGGTGAGTGCTAAACTAACCTCGCCACAGAAAAACATTTCTCAATCCCAATAACAAGGAACTGTTACGCAAGATTAGGATATCCCTAATAGACCTGTTTAGGGTTATAGAGACAACATCTAACAACCGATATATCTAATTCTAAAACACTTCCAAGGTCCTGACAGAACTTCTGTAAAAAGGAAATCAAAGTCTTAGTTCAGTGATATATAACAAGAACACAGTATTTTTCTGCATCGAAATCTGACCGTAAGCACATAGGTTAGTACATCACCTGCAGATGACAGTTCAGTACAAAGAGACTTGCACAAGACATTATAGTATATTATTCTGTGAGACAAGCTACCAACTAAGCTTACGCAAATAGGCCTACCGACTATAGAAATATTACATTAAGCCCACCCTGTTCTGGCACCATTCAGTGCCTCGTTAGCAAAGGCCAATATTGGAATTTAGCTTTGAATACCAAGTTAAGCCAGGTCAACCTGAAGGGAAGAAAAGCAGATGGAGCAGAAAYACAGCAAGACAGGCTGAAATGAGAAAGGCAGCACATACTAAAGCATATTGCTGGAAAGAAAGATGGGGCCTTGCTGATTCAGAGCTTTAAGATGGAGGGACTCTGAGCCTGGCACCAGTTTAAATTCAGAGTAGCTGAAAACTGAACAGGAGTCGGTGCCACCCCTCCTAATCCAAGCCCTACTTGGAAACCCCTGGGAAGCTTGTTGGTTACAGTCCAGGTCTGCAGACCCATGAGCACATCCGCCTCCGGGGACTGCCAGGCATCTTCCCGTAAGCACTGGGGCAGCCAGCATTACCAGGGCCTGCCCACACCCCCTCCTCTGCAGGGCTGGCAGTACCTTGGGACGCAGGAAGGGCCCCCAACCCCACCAGCTTCCTCACCATGTTGGTTTCATGTTACCACCGTGGTTTGCCGAGTTTCCTCCTGCGTGCTGCTCCTGTAGAACAGAARGGCACAAAGGGAGGGGACGCTAGATCTGCTTGCCAGGCAGTGGCCCCGGCAGCAGCACGGCCCTGCCCAAGCACCGTGCTGCCCACGGGGCTGCCCTTGCCGAGCCCAGCTCCCACAGCTCTCCCCACGCTGGGGGACGACTCTCCCGCCCCAGCTGTGCCCCAAACGGGCCTCGCACGGGGAAGCACCTGGGTCTCAGCCCMCACACACCCCACAGACAAGAGGGCGCGCCCGATTCCCCCCTTCCTCCCCTCAGGGGACCGTGCTTGGATTCCCCCCCACGGGTCCATCCCTGGCTCCCCGCCTCCACGGCACGGCGCTCGGTCCCCCACCGCACCCCGACTCCTCACGGAGCCGCGCCTGTGTGTCCCCCCCTCCCTGTGGGGCTGCGCCTGGCTCTCCCCCTCCCCAATCGGACCGCGCTGGGCTCTCCCCTCTCATCCCCCCTCACGGGGCCGTGCCCGGTTCTCCCCTTCCTCCCCTCACGGCAGCGCGCCCGGTGCTCGCTCCCTCCCCTCACGGCAGCGTGCCCGCCTCTGCCCTCCCCCCGCCCGCCCCTCAGCCTGCCCCGACCCCTCGCCCGCTGTGGCTCACCGGGGCCGGCCCTGCCTGCCCAGCCGGGGGCTGGCGACACCGAGCCCCCAGCGCCGCCGCTCCCCGCCGCCCGCTCCCTGCCGTTCGAATCAACAACAAGATGGCGGCGGCCGAAGGGGCGGAGCCCCGATGCTGGCCGTCATAGCAACCGCGCCGTCCAAAACCCACCCCACCGCCTCTTGCGGCAATCCAAAGCCGAGCCCCGCCCACCGGGGGCTCTCTTGTAACGCTGATAGGTCAAGGCTACCGTCACTCAAGCGCAGAACCKCCCCGTCCCTTTCCGTGCGCGGACTGCCTCCGGATGGCCGCTCACGTTAGGCACACGTGACGCCCTCCAGTACCCCGCCTCCCAGCGGGCTGCGCCGCCTCATTGGCTACCCGCGGGGGGGCGTTCGGCCAATGGGCACGCCGGGCGCGGGCCGCGGGCCCTGCCCGGCCGGGGTGGCGCGCGGCGGAAGCGCGCGGGCGGCCGTGTGAGGCGCGGCCTGYGGGGAGCGGGGCCGCGCTCCCCCCGCCGGAGGCCGGGCTCGGAGACGGGCCTCACGCCTCAGCCCGCCGCACCCGCCTTCCCCCGGGGCCKTGGGCGAGTGGGGCGGCCCCGGCGGGGCGGCACATCCCACCTGGTGCGGTGCATTCTGCGGGGTCAGCTGGGCTAAACCCGGGTTCCCCCGCTGCGGCCTGGCCCCAGAGAGCTCCTCGCGCTCGGCGGGCCCCTTGGAGCAGCGAGTGGAGCGTGTTCACACACCGATCCGGTACCATAAAGGTTTAATTCCCGAGCGGTCACAGTTCCCGTGGGCTCAGGGCAAGGGGACCCCCAGGCAGAGTCACAGGGGTGAGCCTCCTCCGCTGTGAAATCTCACGGCTGGCTCCTGCCCTCCCCTTCCTCCCTTGCAGCCACCTACTCCCCAAATTAGTCTCTTTCCTCTTATCTTGCCAGCGCTTCGTTTCCCTCCCAGCTGCCGGGCATACATCCCGTGGCGCGCTCCTTTGAAATTCAAATAACCGGTTTCCCACCTCCCTGCGCTGACTGACTCCTTCAAAGCGCTCCCGCCCATTCGCCGGGCCCTGCTAACTCTCCTGCAGCATGTCGCGCTTACCTGCACACGCGCTAATCACTTTTCCTCCCAATTAAGAAACCCGGCCCCTCCGCCGACCAGCTGCTCGTCCCACCGGCTTGCGCCTGGGAGCGCTCGAGCAAGGGAGAGCCTGAAGGGGACGCGGGACACGGGGCAAAAGGTTCTCAAAATTACCCGTGATTGAGTTTTCTTGCCCCAGATCACGTCTCTGTGGAGGACTGCCCCAGCTGGGTCACATCCAGAGGCTATAGAGATGCTGCCGTGACCGGAGCAGACCCTGCCAAAGTCCTCGGTACATTTTTTTGCARTGCCAACCCCAGCCTGGGCCCGGTGCGGCCATAACCGCCATCCTGGTCCTGGGTTGTGCCACCCACATCCCTGACGAGACGGCACTAATGACCGCCACAGCCAGACAGCCACCGGCGGGACTGCTCAGCCACGGCACTCCCCACAGCAATCCCAGCAGCRGCTGCAATCTCTGCCACTATTTATTGGGTCTGCGCTGGCCAGGGCGGTTCAGGGGCTGGTTGCACCCTGTGGGTAGTGAGTTTGGCCACGAAGGAGGGATCCCCTCCTCTTCCCGGGAGCGACAGCCGCGCTGGGTGTCCGCCGGCGCCCAGTGCTCTGCCCAGCGTGGCCTGCAGGGAGCTGTGGGATGCGGGGAGTCCCTCGCCGGGTCAAGCCGCTCAGATCCAGCGTCGTGCCCCAGTCACACTGTTGAAGAGATAGTCCCTGCCGGTGCCTGAGATGGGAGGCAGCACTCAGCCCTCGCCCCGGGGGTGCTGCCCGGGTGTTGCTGCCCGGTGCCCATCTCTCCYGTCCCCCAGACCCCTCTGCCCCGAGGGATGCAGCCCGAAGCTGCAGGGGCCATGGGACAGGGCACTCACGCAGGTCCCGGGCRCGGCCATCGAACTGCCCCTGTGCGGAGGAGAGATGGGAGAGGGTGCTGAGGGCCTCAGGGTGCCTGCCCGCACCCCCAGCAGGGCACCCACCCTCACTGCCATGGAACACACTTACTGGGCTGCTGGTGTGGGGGCGGCTGCGCTCCTCCTCGCCGCCCCTCTGCTCCACCACGTCCCACGGGCTGCGGAGGGGGCAAGAGGAGGACACGCCATTGGTGACGGCCTCCGGGCTCGACCCCGAGGGATGCTGCCAGGAGYGGGTCGCCAGCCAGGCTTTGCGCTGCCAGCTGCGTCCTGTCGAGCCCATCGCCCCGGCTGATTTCCACCTACCTGACTGTCCCCTTACCCAGCCCGCGTGCCTCTGGCATGGCCCTGGGTGCCAAAGGGGATTGCAGCGGGGGCTCTGCTCCCCCAAGCACCACCACCTTTCAGCGATGCCCCAGAGCGGCAAGCCRGTCTGCCAGCATGCCTGTGCCGGTGCACACCGTTGCTGTGCTCGGAGGATGCTGCGCTGGGGAAGCTGCAGCCYCGGAGCCCCCCTGCTGCCAGTGCTGCTCACGGGGGCTAAGCCCAATTCTTCTCCCTTTCATGGTCACTACAGTCCCAGTGCCACCAAGCACCGTGTCCCCAACCTCACCAATGAACATGGATCCAGCTGTGCATCACCCTGGGGCGGTTACACTGCTGGAGGCGGCTGTTATCCTGCCCGCAAGCTTGCATGCCTCCTCCTCGCCATGCAGACGCCCGGCGCAGGCTGGGCCGGCTCCAGTGCTTCCTCGGGCTCTCCCCTCTGCCGCCTCTCACCCCTGGTTCATCCTCCCGGGGGGGTGTGCAGCCTGCTCACCTCCTCCCAAGGCGCCTTCCCAGGCAAATCAGGGCTCTCCYGGTGAGCCGCAGTGGCCCCAGCCCCGGCACCAGGACCCACCCCTGCGGCAGGCAGCAGCGCCAGCGTTGTGCCATCCCACCCTGCCCACCRCAGAGTTTCTGCCCCAGCCCGGCCACCGACATGGCTGTCCCCCAGCCAAATTGCCGTCTCTGCACCCATGGCTCCTGTCAGTGCTGCACCCTCACCCAGGGGCAGAGACGGCTCCCCCGCGCAGCGACCCACAGACCACAGCCAAACATGGGGTACATTAAACACCCCCCACGCGCTGCATCTCCCAGCTGCCTGCAAGGACGCTACGGGAGCCTGTGCCAACGTGCATGGCCACCCCTTGCCACCGATCCAACCGCCCCGGCCACACAGCACCCACCTCTTGCCCAGGAGCAGCTTGCCAGGGTCTCGGTTGCTGCGGGAGGAGCAGAAGGCAGCCGTGAGCCCCTGGCCTTGCTCGCTGTGCTGTGCCATGCTGTGCCATGGGGCCGGGGCTCACCTGCACAGCAGCCTCCGGGCCATGCAGCCCAGGGTGGCTAGCAGCAGGGCGCCGGAGACAGTCAGCACGACCACAAACCAGGCCGGCGGGTGCCACGCTGCCTCCGGCCGCACGACGATCAGTGGCTCCTTCCGCAGCGTCTGCAGAGGCGGTGGGGTGAGGGGGCACCGAGGGCCGGGGGGCCTGACAGACCCAGGAGCACTGCCTGGCCCGYGGGCTCGGCTCACCGTGTGCCGGGTGGTGGTGCTGGGTGGCACCGGGGTGCTCCGGGGGGTGACGTGCACCACCAATGCCACCACGGTGCTGCGGCGGGGGGCACCGGGGCCGCCCCACACCTCCACCAGCAGCACGAAGGTGCGGGGCTCGGCCAGGTCACCGGGGAGGTAGAAGAGGGTGTTCCCCTCCAGCTGAAAGCGCCCGTCCTCGTTTCCTGGACAAGAGGGTCTGCTCAGTGCCACACCACGGTGAGGGGCTGGGTGGTGCTGTGGCTTGGCCGCTCCTCACCTCCGGCGATRGTGTATGCCAGCGCGGCGCCGTCGGGGCTGCCCTGGCACGCCAGGCGAGTGACAGGCTGGCGGCCGCCCGACCTGGCCGTGATCCGCAGCTCCTGCACCTCAGGGGTGCACACTGGCGCCTGGTCCGGCACGGCCTGCCGGGAGCGGGGGGAGGAGGTATGGCACCCGCGGTGCTTGCACCCACCGCGGTTCACCCGACAGGCTTGCATTCGCACCTGCAGGCGCACGGCCACGTCGCACAAGCGGCTCCGCCGCTTTGCCGGGTCCAGGTCGTTGCGGGTGTCTGTCAGCCGCACCGTCAGCTGGTAGCTCTTGTGCCGCTGGGAGTCGAGGGGTCCCACCACGCGGATCTCGCCTGCGGGGCGGTGCCGGCTGCTGGGCACCYGTGAGTGCCACAGGGTGCGGCAGGGGCTGGGGAAGGGGCCGGGTGCTCACCAGTGTGCGTGTTGATGGAGAAGGGCTGCGTGGGGCCGGGGCTCTCCTCCAGGCTGTACTCGAGGCTGTCCAGTGGGTAGTCACGGTCAGTGCCGACTACGCGCCCCACGGCGCTGCCAAAAGCCGCCGTCTCCGGCACGGTGAAGGTGGCACCGTTGGGGCACACAGGTGTGAATTCGTTGACGGGCGTCACCGTCACGAGCACGGGCACGCGGGCTGCGCGGCACATGGCGGCTCAGCCGTGCTGGCACCACCCCACAGCCCGCACCGGGCTGGGCGCGCTCTTCCCCGGACAGGCTGGGGGACWCGGGGCCGTGGGGTGGGCCCTGGAGTGGGCATCTCCAGGACAGCAGGGGAGGAAAGTTTCCTCTGTCATCTGCTTGTTTTAGGGTTGGGAAGGGCCTTTTCCCACCTCCCCCATGACCTCCCCCATTGCACCCCCCTGGGTACCCCCGGGGACACAGGCACTCACTGCTCCGCGGGGGCTGCCCTCCYGTTGTCACCACAATGGTGGCCGTGAACTGGAAGCCCACAGCGGCCACGGCCTCCGAGTCGTAGTCCAGGGTGGTGTTGACCTACCGAGGGAGGGCTGAGGGGTCAGGCAGAGCCAGGGTGCCCTGCAAAGCTGGGGAGTCCCGCAAAGCCAGGGTGCCCTGCAGAGCTGTGATGCCAGGAAAGCCAGCGGGAGCAAGGGGGGGAACAGGCAGGCTTTGGGGGGGGCGGAAAGCCCCAGGAGCCCCAGGCCAGGACCCGGCGTGACGGCACATGTCAGATGGTCCCCGCTGTCCTGCTGGGCTCCCCCAGGCCCTGGGCACTGCCCGTGGTCCCGCTCACCTGCAGCTGCGGCCCCTCCATGTGGAAGCGGGAGCGGGAGGCGGGGGGCCCCTCAAGGGCATAGCGCAGGCCCCCCTCGGCGCCGGCGGGGTCAGTGCACCTCAGCGTCACCAGGGTGCTGCCGGGGGACACCGTCTCGGGCACCTGGGACCTGCAGTGGTGTGGCCAGCAGCTCAGCTCCCTGCCCCTGTGTCCCAGGCACGGCAGAGCATCCCCCACGCCCCACTCCCCCACCCCCCAAACTGTACACGGAGAGGGCCGGGACGCAGCTTGGCGCCCGCCGGTCCGTCCCCTGCACCGTGATGTTGAGCGTGATGGTGGCGTGGTCGGTGGGGTGCAGCGCGTTGTAAGCCCGGACGAGGAGGAGTGCATGGGCCACCTCCAGCTGGCGGGTGCTGCGGATCTCGCCCGTCGCTGTGGGAGAYGGCACAGCCTCGCGACGGGCACAGGGACAGGGACAGGGTGGCCCCGGGGACCTCGCTGCCCCCCTCACCCTCATCAATGGTGAAGAGTGCAGGCGCTGTGGGAGCCAGGATGGCATAGCAGACGTTGTCACCACTGGCGTGGACCTGCGTGACCACCTCTAAGGGGCCGGTGCCCTCTGGCACTGTCACATCCCGCTGCGTCTCGCTGCAGGTAAGGCGGGCAGCATGGCATGACCTGGTGCCACCAGCACCCCCTGCCCGGCCCGGCCCCACTCACAGGAAGGTGACACGGGGACGGCGCGATGGCAGCACCTCCACCCTCACAGTCCCGCTGCAGTTGTGACCGTGGCGGTCYATCACCTCGATCTCCAGCCTGAACATCTGTGGGGCAGTGCCAGGGTGGCCATGGGACAGCCCCAAGTGGCATCAGGGACAGGAATGGGTACAGTGATGGGGACAGACACAGGGGTAGGGATTGGCATAGGGATGGGGGAGACAGGGGTAGGGATGGGGATGAGGATAGTAATTAGGGAGAAGGACAGGAATAGGGATGGGATGRGGACAGGAACAGGGACAGAGACAGGAATGGGGATGGAGACAGGGATGAAAATGGGGCTTGATGCAGGAACAGAGGTGGGAATAGAGATGGAGATGGGGATAAGGAYGAGCTGGAGACCAGAATAGGGACAGAAATAGGGACAGGGACGAGGATTGGGACAGGACTCAAGATGCAGAAGCGGACGGAGCCGGCAATGGGGACAGGGATAGGGACAGGGCTGGAGCACCCCCGGGGCCAAGGGGAGATGGGTGCCTGATGGGAGGAGCAGGACATGGAGAGCTGTGGGCAGTGCCAGTGAGGAGCTAAGCCCAGGTGGGCTGAGAGGTGGCGGTGACAGCCTGGRGACGCTGCTGCCCACCTGGGTGTCCTCGCTGGGGACGAAGCCACCGGCAGGCGCCAGCACCAGGCCCTGGCGGGTGAGCGTGAGCGGCGTGTCGTCGTTTCGGAGCCTGAACTGCAGAGAGACAGGCAGTGGGAGSAGGGGGGAAACCTCTGTCCCCCGCTCCATGCCCACGGTCCCACTGTCCCCAAGGCTGCTCCCGCTTGTGGGGGCTGCAGGACCCCGGGGCAGCYGCCACTCACCGTCAGCCCACCGAGCGGCTGCGGCAGCACCGCGTACAGGGGCGTCCGGGGCGCCGTGTCCGCAAGCACCTGCACCAAGTCTCCCCCTGTGGCACAAGACGGCCATGGGAGCCCMGTGCCAGCTGGCACCTGCGGCCCCCGCGGCCCCYGCCACCCCGTGCTCCCTGGCTCCTACCCGCGCTGGCAAAGGGGGCATCACAGCACAGCACCTGCCCTGCCGTCACCTGGACAAAGAGCCTCCCTTCCACCTCATCCTCGCCGGGACAAGCGGCCCACAGGGTCAGGGTGTACTGGTTCACCCGGTGGGCATCRAGCTCCGCACCGGCACGCAGCGTCACCTGCCGTGGGGACACGGTGCTCAGCAGGGTGCCCGCGGGCTCCTGCCCCTCTCCCCATCCCCCAGCCGCACCTCTGCCTGAAACGTGGTGGCAGCCTCGGGGTCGGCGCTGATGGCGATGGGGTTGAAGGGGTGGCCGGGCTCGACGCCGCTCAGGGTGACATTGGGGCTGCCGCTCGCATTGCTGCAGGACACGGTCACCTCGGCCACACGGGTRCCTGGCGCCGCGTCCTCGCTCAGGGCCACCACGCGTGGCAGGTCAGGCAGGGCTGGCGGGAGACCCCGGAGACTGGCCTCACACCCGGCCAGCACCACCGGCAGCTCACCCAGCCGTGCTTAGGAAGCCCTGCTCCTGCACGGGGCACCCACACGGGCATAGGTCTCCTTGCCAGGCGCATCAGGGCCCAGGTCACCCTGCTCTTACCTGCTGCTTTGATGAAAGTCCCTGCAAAGAGGAGAGTGTCACCCCAGCCTGCCAGGTGTGTCCCGGCAATGCCCTGGGGAGGCCCTAGAGATGTCCCCATGATGCTCCAGAGATGCCCCAGTGGTGCCTGGTTATGCCCCAGCAATGCCCCCCAGATACCCCAGTAATGTCCTGGTAATGCCCTGAGGGTGCCCCAGTGATGCCCCCTCCCTGCCTGAACCCAGCCAGGCAGCTCCAGCCCCTCTGCCCGTCCTGGGGTCAGCCCCAGGCACAGCAGGGCAACTGGGGGAAGCCTGGCCCCTGTCCCCCTCCTCTTGGTCCCCTACCCAGGGTCCGGCAAAGGGTGCCCCCGACGCTGTGAGGCTGAAGTGCCTACCTGGGGCACGGAGGCTGAGGAGGAGGAGGAGAACGGTGAGGTGTCCGTGCATGCCCATGGCTCGCTGGCTGTTTGGGACAAGCTGGAGCCCGTTGCCACGGGTGCTGGGCACCACCCCGGCCCAGCGTCACACCGGCCATCTGGGGCTGCCAGCCCGGCCCCAGRGCAGGGACAGGGCACGGCCCCGCTGCCCCCAGCTCCCGCGGGCCTCTGCTCCCAGCCTCTCGCCATCCCCCGGGTGCCAGCCCCGGCTGGCGCGGTGCAGGCGGGCAGCGGTGCTCCATGGGGTTTCGCTGCCACACCACGCTGCCTCGCCATGCGGCACGCTCGGGAACCGGGAAAATTAGCTAGGAGCTAATTTTTGGCCCTGTTCTCCTTCATTTGCAAACCAGAGCCGCTTCTCCCGGAATTCCTATTAAGCGCTATTAGCTACCAATTAATAGGTGCTGGTGGAGCGCAGCCCCTGTGGCCGGGGTCACCTGTCCCTCCTCCAATACTCAAACCTATTTTGGCACCCGGTGGCCACGGATGCCTCCGCCGGGGCCCTGTAACGGGGCTGCCCTCCTTCCTGCCAAGGCTTCCCGGCCCCGGGACCCCCGGTGCCCGCGGSGCTGGGGTGCTGCCGACCGGGGCACCGGGTCCTGCCTCGCCCAGCGGTGCCCGCTCCCGCGGTGCCCGGAGGTGCCCGGGTGGTGCCCGGCGCGGGGCCCCGGGG
>JASVER010000120.1:105012-122446 GCA_030449065.1 Oceanodroma leucorhoa
CACCGGCACCGGCACCGGCGGGACCGGGAGCGGGGCCGGGCCGGGCATGCACAGCGCCCGCCCGGACGCCTGCCCGGGCCAGCTCGGCGCCGACCGGGTGAGTGCCGCCGCGGGCACCGGGAGGGGACGGGACCACCCTGCCCGCGCCCCACTGCACCACCCGGGCATTGCCGTGATGTCAGGGTGCTGCCAGTGACATCAGCGCCGTGACATCATGCGCAAGGCCAAGGTGGCGCAGGGGACGTGGGCGTCCGGTGGGACGTGGGCGACCGGTGGGACACGGGTGGTGGTGGGGGCACGGGTGGCCATGGGACGTGGGTGGCCAGGGGCCACAGTATCCAGCTGTCAGGGTGCCAGCGGCACCGCCACCCCGGAGCTGCCACCCTGCCGCCCGCCTGGGCTGCCCCGAGGGGACCGGCGGTGACAGGGTGGCCCAGCCGGCTCCCTGGGCCTGCCGTACGCCTACCCAGCTCCCCGCGGCCGGGTGCGCCGGCGTCCCCGGCCAGCGCCAGGACGGGGCAGCTCGGAGCAGTGGCACGTTGCCAGCAGGGCTGGCTGAGAGGGTCCCAGCCAGCGGGGAGGGGGACAGGGACCAGGACGGGGACAGGGACAGCCTGGCCACAGCTCCGTCAGGGCCGGCCGGTGGGGGCTGGTTACCAGGACGGGGGAGCGATCCCTCCTGCTCGCTCGGCTTCCCGCGGCTCCAGCATGGAAAGGAAAGCGGACGTAACACCCTGCTTTTGGGTTCAGACAATAGGAATTCAAGAGTGAGGAGCGGCCCGGGTGCGGGAGCCAGCCACCCCTTCCAGYGCCCGCCCGGCCACGCTCCGTTCAGCCCCTTCTGCCTTGGCCCCCTGCGCTCCCCGGCGCTTTGGGGGGGCTCTGGGTGTGGGCCTGGCTGCACCCTGACGTCACCCGGGGTGTCCCCAGCTGGAGGGCACAGGGTGGGTGGGGTGGCCCTGCCAACGCGTTGGGGGAGCGCCCCGCCCCAGCACCCGTGGATGCCCTGGGGCCGCAGCTGGCCCTGCGCCACGGAGCGGGGTCCTGCCGGCGGGGTGTTCCGGCTGCCACCCCACCAGGGCAGGGGGAATTGAGGGGCCCAGGGGGGGCAGCGGGGCGCCCAGCTCCTACGTGCTGTGGCCTTGTGTCATTTCCCGCAGGCACGGCCGGGGCTGGGTGCCTGCTTGCTCACCCGACATGCCGCTGCACGCCGGCCAGCTCCGCGCAGGAGCCGCAGGAAAGCGGGGCCCGGGGCTGCAGGCAAGCYGGGACCTGCGCCCCGCTCCCCGCACCCTGCTGCATGCCCGGCTCCGCGAGCGAAGCCCCCCCGAGCCGGGGTTGAGCGGCATGGGGTGCCAGGGGGGTGGGATGGGGGTTCGTGGCGCTGGCCGGGGGGAGCGGGGACGACCGCGCTGACCTGCCCTTTCCCCCCAGCGGTGCCGGCGGGAGGCGGGGGCGGCGCCGCGGGCGCACATGCACGGCACGCGGCAGGCGCCGCACCACGCCGGAGGGGCGCAGGGGCCGGCCCCCCGCCCCCTGTGTCCCCCGCGCCCCGGCTCAGCGGCGGACTCGGCCTGCAGCCTGGAGCCGGGGGGCGAGGAAGAGGAGGGAGGGGGCCTGGCCGCCCGCTCCCCGCCGGCCAGTGAACGCAGCCTGGAGTTCGACTCGGGGTACTCGGAGGCGTCAGGGGGCACGTGGCGGGAGGAAGAGGCGCCCGTGCGGCGTCGGCACCCGCTGCCCAGCCAGCGGGCACACCGGCTCTCCGCCGGCCCTGCCGCCCCCGCCCCAAATCCACCTCGGATGCCTGCCTGGAGCAGTGGCGGGTGCTGGAGCCAGCCGAGACGCAGGACTGGACCGTGGCACTGCTGTCACAGAGCCGGAACCGGCAGCCCCTGGTGCTGGGCGACAACTGCTTCGCCGACCTGGTGGAGAACTGGATGGACTTGCCTGAGGTGGGCGCCGAACCCCGGCGCCGAACCCCTGCTGAGGCTTCCCGCCGGCTGGCCAAGCCCCCCGCCTTCTTGCTCAGCCTCTCGGGCAACGTACGCCGTAAGCTGGCCAACATGGCCCGGCCCCGGGGGGCTGAGAGCACCCGGCCAGGGGGCCGTGAAGCCACCAAGCGTTTCTCCTGCCCGCTGGGGCTGGGTGGGCAGCCCAAGGGTGCCTGCTTCCACCAGTCCCACAGCAACATCGCCCAGCTGGCCACGGACTTCCACCGCTTCACCGCCCTCATGAACAGCCGCAGTCGCCAGCCCATCATCTGCAACGACGTTATCGGCTACATTTAGCCCTGCCCGCCGCTGCCTGCACCCTCCTCCGCTGTAAATAAACCCCGGTTTTGTACGGTACGGGCGCAGCAGCATTTATGGGGGGGGCTGCCTGCACCCCGACTCTGGGCAGGGGCAGGCAGGGGGTTTTTGCACGAGGGCCAATGCATTGGAGCTCATCCTGCAGCTTTTATTGCACRGGGCAGGAGGGGGTGCCCGCCCCCCACTCAGGGTAGGGAGCAGAGAAGGGGGGGACGAGCATCTTCAGTCTCAGCATCCTCTCCCTCRCACACGTAGTACAGCTCCAGCTCCCGCTGCCGTGGCTCCCCGGCATCCTCCAGGTTCTCTGATAACCTGTAGCAGGGAAAGGGGGTTTTGGGGACACTGGCTTGTCCCCCCAGCCTGGCCAGGYGCCCCATGGGGGCCTTAGGTCCCCCCAGGGCACCCGGCCAGGTTGGGGGGGGACACAGGGGCCAGCAGCAAGGGGCCGGGCAGGGGTCCTGCCACGGGAAGTGCTGCCGGCAGGATGTTTATCCAGCAGCTGGCTGGGAGCTGCGCTGCAGCTGGAGTGGCTCAGGATGGAGGGAGAAGGGTCTGGCAACCCCCCCAGGGGCAGGATTGGGTCCCAGAGTCAGGGACCTACCGCTGCGCCCGCTGCCGGGTCCGCTTCTCTTCGTCCTCCTCCCTGTCATAGAGCACGGTGTGSCCGCACAGGAGCATAGTCACGGTCCAGCCGTGTGTCCTCTGCAAGAGGTGGGTGTCAGGATCCAGCCCTGCACCCCCCCAGGGTGACCCAGCTGGGTGCTGCCCGTGCCAGGCTCACCTGCAGCCAGTCCAGCACCTCCTGCACCGTCATCTCCTGCCCGTCGGCGCCGACTGCCTGCATCTCCAGCCGGTCCCAGCAGCTCCACTCCCGCCCACCGTACTGCAAGGGGGAGCGCGGGGTAGCAGCCGGCACTGGCCCCCCACACCCCGGCTGCCCAGCCCCACGGGACAGGGACTGGTGGGGCACGAGGGCTGGGCTACAGCAGGGCAGGCAAAGGGACCAGCCTGAGGGCAGGGGGACAGGGACACCATGGTGGTCCAGGGGCAATGGGGGGCACAACCATCCCCCCCAGCACTACCACGGTCCAGGGGTAATGGGGGGGAACCTCTGTCCCCCCGGCACTGCAGGGGCCAGGGTTGGCGTGGGGCCGGCGCTGCCCCCAGCCCCGGGCCAGGAAAGGCGCACAAAGGGCCATTGAAGCGCTGCCCAGCCCCACACAATCGCCTCTTCTCACGCCTGCGGCCCCCCGACCCCGGCTCCGGCCCGAGGGGGCCAGCGAGGCGCCAACCTTGGGGCCGAGCGCCGGATGGGGCCCCGCGCCGTCTGGCACGGCCGCCCTGCCATCTGCCCTCGCCGCAGGCAGCGCCAGCCCCTGCCCAGCGCTGGCTCCGGCCCCGCTCGGGAAGGGGTGATGGCTCCTGGCCGCTCTCCCCTCCTGCCTTCTGCTGCCTTCTCACCTCCCGCCTTCTGCTGCCTGCACTTATCCCACCGGGGTGGAAAGGGCTTAACCCCATCCTCACCGGGGCGGCACGGACCCAGGCGATTGCCCAGCACAGAGGGAACGCCACTGCCCGTCCCAGCACCCCGGAAAGCCTGTACCCCAGCCAGGGCTGCCCCCCAAGGGGGGCTCCCYGGGCCCTTGTGGGACCGCAGGTCACGCCAAGCAGGCCTGTGGGACACGTGCTCCCACCACAGCCGAGCGGCCGGGCACAACCTCGCCGTGGGATGCGGAGGTGCCGGCGCTGCTGCAGGGACCCGAGGGCACCACCAGCCCCAGCAGCATCCTCCACCCAGGGATGGTGCCAACCTGGGGGCACCGCGGCCAGGAYGGCGCAGGGCTGGGCAGCCTGCGGGGCGCGAGGAGGCCGTGGGGCGGCCGGGAAGCCCGAAGCGGTGCCAGAGCCGGCGTGAGGCGGTGGAAGCGCCTCCCTCCCCCTCTTCCTGCCCCCGGCCCTGGGCCCCCCGGGCCAATCTGGTTCCAATCGGCGCTTCCTGCCGCGCCGGAAGGGCTGCCTCGCACGCCATAAACCCCCAGACAAAGGGGCCTCTATCGCCCAGACGGTCCCAATCTGGGCCTGCCCCCGCCCCCGCTCTCCCTCCCCAGCACAGCGGCCTGGCCCCCCGCTGCCGGGACCCCCGGCCCCGCTCCCCCTGGACGGCCCTTCCCGGCCCGGTGCCAGCTGCTCTCCGCCTGCTGCAGCTGGTTTCCATAAGCCAGATGTACGCGGCTGCCGCGGCCCCCCRCCCTCTGGCTACGGGGCTCGCCGTGGGGCCCACCGTGGGGTGGTGGGGCTGCCTCAGCCCCACGGGCGCCCCAGAGCATCCCAGTTGGACCCGAAGCCGGGGCGAGCGGGACAGCGGTGGCAGCTCGGTGCCGGGGGGTGGCCGCGGGAAGGAGCGGGTTCCTCGCTGCCTGGCGGTGCGCCCGGCCCACCATGACACCCGGATCCATTTCCAGAGCCCCGCGGCCAGGGCTGCCCCTCCTGCATGGCCACCTCCTTGCTCCTAGGTCCCCTGGCATCACCCTACAGTGGCTGCTGCTGGGAGCTGGGGCACCCCAAGACCCCTGGGCGTCCCCCACCTGCCCTGCCCAGCCCTGGGGGAGAGGGTCCTACCCGGTAGGTGGGGGGCGGCAGGGGCTGGAAGCGGAGCAGCAGGCAGTCGGACAGCCAGAGGTTGCTGTGGCGGTAGCAGCTGGGGTCCCGGCACCCCCACACCAGTTTGTAGACCTCCAGGCACACCAGCCCGGCCACGGCCGCCGTGGTGGTGATGATGGCGGGCACAATCCGCCCGGCAATCCGCTTGCTCTGAGGACAGGAGGGGTGTCACCGGCTGCCCCGCATGGGACAGGGACCCCCAACCCCGCAGGCTGCCCCTCTCACCGTCAGCCAGTCGGCAGGGGGGATGCCGTAGTTTTCCGCGCGCAGGTTGGATGCCGCCGTGATGAAGTCCACGTGGATGTTGTTGTCCTGCAGGGAAGAGCGTGGGGACATCAGCCTTCTGTGAGGACATTGGTGTCCCGTGGGGACTAGCAGCCAYCAACCCCCCAAGCTGAGCAGGGCTGCCTGCCCGGCCCCGGGTACCTTCTCGAAGTGGATGGGCTCCATCAGGGGCACTTGCACCTCCTCACCCCCTACCAGCTCCTGTCTCCGCCGCACCAGGTCCTGGGTGAGCTCCGCCAGCTGCCCGTGGTCTGGGGGCACAGGGACCCCTGGGGTGGTACCCCTGCACCACGGCACTGCCCCTCGGTCCGGGTCCTCCTGGGTGCTGGGGCAGGAGGAGCAGCACCGCCGCCACCAGGCTGGACCCGGAGATGTGCCCGGGGGGACCCAGGGGTGCAGGGAGCCTCACCCGCAGGTGCCTGCACCCCCTCCTGCTCCTCCGCGAGAGGGATCTGGAGCCCCTCCTGGGGCGTGAAGGGCGGGAGGACCACGCTGCGGAGGATGGTCTGGGCGGCCGCCCGGTCGCTGCTTGGTGGCACCTTGTGCACTTGGGCAAAGAGGTGGGCAGCAGCCAGGATGTACTCCAGGTGGGTGTCCTGCGGGGGCAGAGCGCCCGGGCAGCCGGGGTGGTCCATGAGCCCACAYGGCCAAAGGCCACTTTGCCTGGAGGTGGAGATGGAGGTGCCTCTCCTCCTCCTCCTCCTGCAGCACAGCACGCGTGGGCTGTCCCCTGTACTCACGTTGTTGGGGTCGAACGTCAGTGGATGRGGACAGCTCCTGTCCCCTGCCCAGAAGGGGACACCCGGGCTGGTTTCCTGGTACAGGGAGAGCAGAGTCAGGCCTGGGGACACYGTCCCCCCGGCTGCGGAGGGGCGGCCGGCAGAGGGGAGAGGGTGCAGGGGGTGCCAGCCCCATGGGTGGCGGGCTCACGTGCTCCGGGGGGAAGGTGTGGAGCAGYTGGGCGATGGCATCGTGGTAGCAGCTCTGCCACTGCCGGCGGGCCCAGCGCACRCAGTCCTGCCAGTCCCGCGGCCGCTCCCACAGGCTGCCCCGCACTTGCTCCAGGACCTTCAGGGCCTTCCCCGCCGGCAGCTGCTCTGGGAAAGCTGGGTCTCTGCAAAACCAGGCTTTGCTGCTGCTGGCCTGGGAGCGATCCCGCGGAACACCCCAGGCGGGATGTAGCTATCCGTCCCCCTCTCCCCAACCCCGGCAGTGGCGAGCAGCACCCTGGCAGGGCTGGCAGCCGCTCTCCCGGCGCTGCACCCTCAAGCCCACTCACCCCATGAACCGGTTAACGTGCTCCGCGGGCAGCTGGAAGAGCCCCTCAAACTCATCGCGGGCCCACTGCAGAGAGGGAGCAGGGACTGAGCACTGGGACACCCCCCTCGTGCCCCCTGGCACCCCCAGCCCAAGCCCGGGGGGAGGGAGATGCCGTGCCGGGCCGGAGCTCGGGCTGCCAGCAGGAAGCAGCTGGGGCCGTATCCTGCCCGCGGCCCACTGCCGGGCCATGGCCGGAGGGGGGAACGGGAAAGGAAGACAAGAGTGCCAGGACTGGCACAGCACAGCTACCTGCAGCGTGTGCTGGATGGTGCGGGGGAAGTACCGCAGGGTGCAGAGGGGGAAGGTGCCGTCCCCAGGGGAGCCAGCCGGCCCCAGCGGCTTGGTCAGAGGGGGCACCATGGCCAGCACGTTCCCCCGCGGCCCCTCCGTGCCCGAGTCCAGCAGCGGTGTGAGGTAGCGGATGCAGCGGCTCTCCAAGTAGGCGCCTGCGGAGAGCCAGGGGTGCTGGGGAGCCGGGGGGCACGTCTGGGGGCTCAGCCCCTGTCCCCCCTCCGGCACTCACGGGCCTCCAGCGTGTCCAAGGCACTGACGACACCATCCAGGCGCCGGAAGAAATTGTCCCCGTAGAGTGGCTCGGTGGCAGGTCCCACCTGGTTCTGGTGAGCCGTCACCCTGACGCTGGGGTTCATGCGCCGCACGGCCGCCGCGGCCACCACTGACTTCGGCTTCTGCCACGGCAGAGAGGGGCTGGGCAGCTCTCCCCTGCCCCACGGCCCCGGGGAGCCCCTGGGACAGCCAAGGTGCCCTTCGGGGGGAGCTCGGCCCCCGCCTCGCGGCGCCTCACCGATATATCCGCCGAGCGGTAGAGGAGCTGCCGATGGAGGTTGGAGAGGGCGACGGTGTCCATGTCGGTGACGGTGAGGTCCCCACCCGGCCCCGCTGCCAGCCCCATCATGGCAAAGTTTTTCAGCAGCTCGCAGCCCACGGCGCCGGCTCCCACCTGCCGGGGCAGAGCCACTGCAGCTCCCCGCGCGCTGGCCGGCCGCTCCGCAGCCTCTCCTGGCACCRCAGCACCCGCCCCGGCTCACCACCAAGTACTTCTGGTGACCCAGCTGCTCCTGGAAGGCGGCCCCGAAGACGGCGATCTGGCCGTCGTAGCGAGAGCCGCTCTGTTGGGATGGAGAAGCCGCGTGAGCGCAGGCGGCCGTGGCACCCCCGGCACCCGGGAGGGGGTCGGCACGCGCTCTCACCGGGGCGCAGTCCTCCTCTGTCAGCTGCGCAGCCCCCTCCAGCTCCAGGCACTCCAGGGCGTCAAAGTACAACCACTGGTCCAGGGGCAGGAACTTCCCGGTGATGGCCTGGGGCAAACAGGGCCCTGTCAGCTCGGGGCTCAGCCGGGTGCCCTGTACCCCACCCCAGCCCTCCTGCCCAGCCTGGTGTCCCCAGGCAAGCAGCAAGTGCCCTCTCGTGGTCACCAAACGCCGCCAGACAGCCGTGYGGAGTGTGACCAGCGGGACCCCAGGGCTCAGGACCCCTGCCCCGCTCACCTTCAGTGCCTCCTGGGCTGCCAGCGCCCCGACGACGGCGGCCACGGGGCACAGGTCCCCCGCGCTTACGCTGGCGAAGGCTCGCACGAYGTCCTCGTCCAGGGGACCCTGCTGCACCCCCAGGCTCCGCGCCAGCTCCAGCACCCGCTCGGCGTCTGCCTGMGGGCAGAGGGGCAAGGGCAGCCCTGGGCAGGGTGGCGGGGGGCCGGGCAGGGGCAGGATGGGGACTCACCGGTGCCCTGGGCCGGGGCAGGCGGCCCTGCTCCTCACGGAAAGCGTGCAGGGCCTGGAAGGCGGCGTGCAGGCTGCGGCTGCGCGGCAGCTCCTCGGGACTCGCCACCCGGATCTGGGGCTCTGCCAGCGCCCGGCGCAGGGGCTCCTGCCGGCACAGCGCCAGGGCTCGGGCAAGTGCTTCCCCAGGGCCGGGGCATGGCACGGCACAGCACGCCGGTGCCCCAGCCTCAGCGGCGGCACCACGGAGCCGAGGGGGGACTTACGTAGGAGTGCACCTGGGGCAGCCGAACCTGCGAGACCAGGCCCCCGCGGCGGTACGGCGAGAAGGAGCTGGTRTCACCGATCTCCAGTCTGAAGGCATCTGGGGACGAGAGGGAGACGGACGTCACGGTCATCACCAAGGACGCGGCGAGTTCCCTGACGCCAGGCCAGGGCCGCCAGGACTCCCTGGGAGGCTCACCCAGCACACGCACGGGGACGGGCTCCCGGCCATTCAGCTCCGTCATCCCCTCCACGCCAGAGAACGTCACCAGGTCACCATCGCAGAAGAGGCGGCTGCGGCTGTCCTCTGCCCCCACGCACGTCACCACACCCGGGTTGCCCTGAAGTGGGGAGGGGACGTGGGGGCAGGGGACCAGACCTAGGTGGCATAAAGCCACCGCAGGAGGCAGCGGCATTTCAGGGAAGCCTGCTGAGGCTGTCCTCCTACCTGGGAGATGTGCTGCACGGCAGCGCACACCGGGTCCCCTTCTGCCGGGTCGTCAACAACGAAGCACTCCCCGAAGTCACAGAACAGCTGCCTGGAGAGGACCGACTGGGTTTTGCCGGAGGAGCCGCCTCACCAAGCTGCCCCAGCGCTGCCAGGTCCTGCCCAGGCCGAGCAGCCCCACCAGCGGGACAGGGGCTCTGGGGACAAGGTGACCCAGAGCCAGTGGCAGGACCCTGCGGCAGAGACCCCTTACCCCGCCAGCCCCTTGGCGTCGGCCACGATGAAGCGGATGCCCTGGGCATGGCAGAAGTCCCCGACGCGGAGCTGCTCCTCCAGCGGGGACTCGGTCAGCACCACCACCTGCACCGGGGCCGTCAGTGGGTGCTGCCATCCCGGGGGGCCCCGGGGTGCGGGGAAGTGGGCTCACCTGGAAGGAGGCGAGGAAGGCCTCCGACAGCTCCCCAGTGTGAGCTGCCACCACCACGCGGGGGTTCAGCTCAGCCAGGACCCGCTGGGACGCCTCAGCACGGTTCTGGCCCACGTCGCTCTCCTCCAGGAGGAACTGTGGGGTGGGTGCATGGTGGGGCACCCCGTGAGTTTGGGGTGCTGCGTGCCACAGCGGGGGGCTCCGTGGGGCCCTGCCCACACTAGGGACCATACCCGTGACACGAGACTCCCTGTGGGCCCTACCTGTGACGATGAGGGGCACCCTGGGCCGTACCCATGACAGGGACCTCCCATTCCACACTCCATACCAGGACCCCCAACCTGTACCTGTTACTGGGAGCCCCCCACSCCGTACCCATACCTGCAACAGGGATCCCCCTGCTGCACCCACACCACGGCCTCCACCCACACCCGTACCTGCTACTGGGACCCCCACCTGTACCTGTACCCATTACCAGGACCCCTGTCTGTACCCATACCCATTATGGGGATCCCCATCTATACCTGTACCCGTTACCGGGACCCTCACCCATACCTGTGCCCATTACAGGGACCCCCGCCCGTACCCGTGCCCATAGCCAGGCCCCCCCGCCCGGCCCCACCGGTACCTGATGGGCACGGTCGGCCGTGCAGGCGGCGCCGCGATCGTGCAGGACGACGCGCCCGGTCCCCGCCAGCACCAGCGCCGCCGCCACCTGCGCTCCCGTCCCGCGCAGCCCCGACACCAGCGCCGCCGCCCCGGCCAGCCGCCGTGCGCCGCCGCCCAGCACGTACCTGCGGGGCAGGGGCCGTCAGCGGGGCCCGGGGGCCCGCCGCCCTCCGCCCCGCCCCGGTCCCGGCTCCGGCCCCGGCGAGGGTCCCGGCTCCGGCCCCGGCGAGGGTCCCGGCCCCGCACGCACAGCTGCCGCGAGTACAGCCCCTCCTCGCCGCTACCCGCCATGGCAGCCACGCCCACCGCTCAGGCCCCGCCCCAGCCCCGCCCACCAGGAAGCCCCCCCCGGAGACCGCGCCCCCAACCCCGCCTCCGGGAAGGGCCCACCCCGAAAGCCCGCCCACCCGGAAGGCCCCTCCCCCCGTGAAGACCCCGCCCCCGGGGAGGGCCCACCCCGAGGCCCCGCCCAGCCGGGAGGCCCCGCCGCGGCCGGCGCAGCCATGTCGGCGGCGGGGGGCTGGCAGGCGCCGTGGCGGGCGCTGGGCGCGCTGGGCCGGGAGCTGGCGGCCGAGTGGGCGGCGCAGGACGTGCGGGCCGCGCTGTGCCAGCTGCTGCTGCTCTGGCTGGGCCTCAGCCTGCTGGGCGTCCGCCTGGCCTGGCGCGCCTACGGCGGCGCGGTGGCCGCGCTCTGCTACCGCACCGGGCCCGCCGCCCGCCGGCCTCCCGGCCCCGGCACCGGCCTGGGCCCCGGCACCGCCTCCGGGCCCGGCCCCGCGCCTGCCCGGCCCCGCGCGCACTCCCTCTCCCCCGCCGGCCCGGCCGGACGCAACGGCGCCGCCGAGCGGCACTGCCCGCCCCGGTGAGTCCCGACCGCTACCGGGCCCGCAGCCCCCAACCCCGGCCCGCCGCGGCCTCCCCGCGGCCCTGCCCGGCCCCAGCCCAGCCTGGCCCGGCCCGCGCCCTCCCGGCTGCACCCCCAGCCCAGCGCACCCCGGTGAGCGCCCTCCCGGCTGCACCCCTGGACCAGTACAGCCCAGTACGGCCCAGCGAGCACCCTCCTGGTTGTACCACTGGACCAGTGCACCCCAGTGAGCACCCTGCCAGCTGCACCCCTGAACCAGTACACTCCAGCGAGCACCCTTGCATCTGTGCCCTGGGACCAGTATACCCCAGTGAGCACCCTCCTGGCTGCACTCCTGGACCAGTAAACCCCAGGGAGTGCCCACGCATCTGCCCCCGRACCAGTACAGCCCAGTGAGTGCCCTCCCGGCTGCCACCCCTGGACCACCAGTACACCCCAGCAAGCACCTACCCATCCATGCCCGCAGACCAGTGCACCCCAGTAAGCGCCCTCCTAGCTGTGCCCCCAGACCAGTACGCCCCAGCCCTGCCCTCCTCACACAGGCAGGTGGGTGCCCTCCCCCCGTGCCAGGGTGCCATGCTGGGGTGCCACCCCAGCCCCGCTCACGGTGCCCCTTTTTTGCAGAGAGGGCCCAGCTGCGGAGCCGGCGAAGACGCACCGGGARTGAGGAGCGCCGGGACCCGCCGGGCACTGCCCGCACCATTAAAGCGCTGTGCCCCACCTGCCGCCCCTTGCTTTGGCACCCGCCGCCGTCACCGGAGAGGAGGCCAGGAGAGAGGGGCAGGGGCGTTTATTGGGGCTGGGGCGCCGTGCCCTGGCCTCACTTGGCCACGTAGTAATGGGTGGGCACGAAGGGCATCTTGGTGACGAGGGCCGGGTGCTGCTTCTTCCGCACCTCGACGGTGAGCGCGGTGCTGGCCCGGCTGTGCGCCGCCTCCACGTAGCCCATGGCGATGTTCTTGCCCAGGGAGGGCGAGGGGCAGCCGCTGGTCACCGTGCCTGCGGATGTGAGGACACGGGGAGGTGAGCAGGGACCGGCAGCCCCCTCCCCTGCTGTGGGCACAGCTCGGTGCCGTGCCCGTGCCAGCCCCGCTACCCCCACCTACCCACAGGCGTGCCCTCAGGGCCCAGGATGGCTGTGTGGGGCCGGATGGGGGGTCCCACCGACGTCAGCCCCACGCGCTTGCGCTTCGGCTTCTCTTTCACTTGCGCCATGATGATGGCTGCGCCGGGGAAGTCCATGGCTGCGCGCCTGCGCTTCCCTGCGGGACAGAGACAGGCAAGGGTCAGCGATGCCCACCTGGTCCCCCTGTGCCCCGTTGGGGACGTGGGGACACCTCGCCCCTCTGCCTGCCCTGAGGAGGGAGTGGGGGTGGAGGTGGCCCTGACCTACCCAAGGTCCACAGCAGCCCGGCCTCGGCAGGCGTGGTGGTCTCGTCGATGTCGTTGCCGTAGAGGCAGAGCCCGGCCTCCAGTCGCAGGCTGTCCCTGGCCGCCAGCCCCGCTGGCCACACCTCGGGGACACCCAGCAGCTGCTCGGCCAGCTCCACTGCCCGCCCYGCGGGCACCGAGATCTGCGGGGTGACACGGGCAGGGTCAGCRGGGCACGGCCTTCCCCTCCCTTCCCGCGGCGGGGGGGTGCTGGCGCGGCTCCCGGGGTACCTCCACGCCGTCCTCGCCGGTGTAGCCGCAGCGCGTGACCCGGCAGCCTGGCACGCCAAAGACCGTCGTGGTGATGCTCTTCATRAAGGTGAGCTTGGCCAGGTCATCCAGCAGCCCCGCCTGCAGCACCCGTGCCATGGAGGGACCTGGGGAGGCAGGTGGCTCTGGGGGACAGCAGCATCCAGGGAAGGGGGGGATGCGGGGAGGGCACTGACATCCATCGGGCAAGGACCCGGACGAGTGTGCAGTCCGGTACCCGCTAAGGGTGAGACCCCCGCACGGTGACACTCGGTGCCAGCCCGTGCAGGGCCCCCACTACCTTGCAGAGCCAGCAGCGCGTTGTCCGACACCTCCAGGTGGACGTCACTGCCGGCAGCCCGCAGCTCCGCCGCTCTGCCCTGCCAGGGTGACAGTGGGCTGCTAGCACAGGGGCTGGGCTGGTGCCAGCCCCGCGTGTGGCCGCGGCCACCTCGCCCCGCGCAGCCACGGATGTCACCGAAAGGTGGGAGGACTCATTCCCACCGCGCGTCCCCACCTCCCGCAGGGCTCGGGCAGCCCCGTACCCTCATGATGGCCAAGTCCTTGTCGGTGCAGCCGGCGTTGGACACCACGTAGAGGTGATCATCCGACGCGTTGGTGACGATGAGGTCGTCCACGATGCCGCCCTTCTCATTGGTGAGCAGCGTGAGGGTGCCCTGCGGGACGCGGCCCTCGAGAGTGTGGGCAGGCTGCCCATCCCCTCCCGTCCCCCCTGCCTGCCCAGGGCATCCCTGGGGACCTCTGACCCCGCCGGACGCCCGGTGCCCCCCCGGTGCTCCGTACCTGTCCCGGCTTCAGCTCAGCGATGTCCCCTGCCACCAGGCTCTCCATGAACCTGACGCGGTCCCGGCCGTAAACCCGGGTCTGGAAGGGGCCGGGGTGGGGGCGTGAGGCGCTGTGGGTGCCCCCCACCCCGGCCCCAGCCCCCATCCCGCCCCGGCTACCTGCAGCATGTGGGAGACGTCGAAGAGGGAGCAGTGGCGGCGGGTGTGCAGGTGGGACTGGAGGTGGCCCTGCCCGTAGAGCAGCGGCAGGCTCCAGCCGGCGAACGGCACCATCCGCCCGCCGCGGGACCGGTGCAGGGCGTCCAGCGGCGTCCGCTTCAGCCCCCCCTCCCCGGCCGGGACCCCCCCGGGACGCTGCCCCCCGGCCTCGCTCAGCAGCGCGGAGCCCGGGGGGCGGCGGGGCAGCGCGGCGCGGCAGCCCGCCCGCAGCATCCTCCCTCCCTCCCTGGCACGGCACGGCACGGCCCGGCCCCGGGGCGCCTGGGACATGGAGTCCGGCCGGCCCCCGCCCCGCCCCGCACACCGGCACCGCCTCCCCCGCCGCCGGCCCGGGGGGATGCTGGGTGCGGGTCCTGCCCGGGCACGGCCATCCCCCCCCCCCGCCCCAAAAGAGACAGGCGGGCACAGGCAGGACCAAGGTAGCAGCTTTTAGTCGTGACCGAGGCTTTCCCCGCCGCTCCCCAGACCCTCCTCGCCCCCCCCGAGCAGCCCCTTGTYCTGCAGGCAGGGCCAGGGCCGCTCCCCAGGGCAGAGGTAGGGTGGTGGAGCCGAGCTCTGCCCGCAGCAGGGAGCAGCAGCACGGGACGTGCCAAGAGCAGAGCCAGGGCAGCTGGAGGGCACCGGGGCGGGAGGGGGGCTGCGGGGCGGCAGCGCTGCCCACCGCTGCCAGCCAGCGCAGGAGGAGTCGGGGAAGGGGCGCGGGGAGGGCCTGGAACCCCCCCGGGAGCACAGGAGTCTACTCGGGCCCTGGGGAATGCGGAGGAGCCAGCTCTCTCTGGCCAGCACCCACGGGGCTCACGTGTAGGAAAGCAGGTTGATATCGTAGCAGCCATCCACCTGGAAAAAAGGAGCAACCRTCGGTCCCTGCACAGCACCATCGCTCTGCTGGGTAGTGACCTCAAACCCTCACCGCATCCCGCCGGGAGCAGCCCCTCCGGGAGGGCTCCCCCAGCAATGTGGCAGGGCCGGAGCCCCCACGAGCAGGGTGGGGGGACTCACGTCGAAGCGCCCGATGCGGGCAGCTGCCTGGYGAGCCCGGATCACCTCCGTCAGCACCCACATTTGCTGGACCTCCGTCGACACCTTCTCCGGGTCGGGRAGCTCCTGGAAAGAAGTGGGCATAATGCTGCGGAGTGGAGATGACCCGGATGGGCTGGATCGCCCCGGGCTCAGGCAGCGGTGTGGCTGGACGGCTGTGCACCCCGGAGAGCCGGGCACTATCATGATGGTGACCACGCTCCTGACGTGCCGGTGGTTTCCCAATGCAGGGTGAGCAGGGCCCCACTCTAGGAAAACACCCAGCTGGGGAAATGGGTGACCCTGAGCCCTGGCACCGACAGCCCGTCTCTGCTGGCAGGCGTCCAGGGCGAGGACAGAAAGCAGATTGCTGGCTAATAATTAAAAACCTAATTGCACAGTCCAGAGTTTCCCAACAGCCTCCCTCCGTGGTGCTCCCCAGGGCTGGCGACAGAAACCCCGCTGCAGGTGCCGGTTCCCCCGGGGACCTTTAGCCAGGCGGGACTCGCAGGCTCAGCAGCAGCTCTCCAGGCCAGGGCAAAGCTCTGCGCCGCTTCGCCCCTGCCCGGCCCTGCCTGCAGCRCCGGGCCGCTGGTGGGTGCCTCATGGTGATGCCGGGAACACCCAAGCCCAGAGCAACACCCAGCATCTCCCCCAGACCACCCCTTGCCAAGGGGGACGTGATCCAAGCGATCAGCAAGGGACCGGGGTGTCCCACCCAACCTGCCGGACAGCCGGGCACGGACCGGAGCACCCACACCTGCCAGGGCTGGCAGAAGCCTTCCCGCAGCRGCGGCGGTGTGAGCTCCGTAGCACCGAAGCCCAGCGGCAGAACTGCCCCGGAGGCGCTGGGGCGCGTGGCACGGCTCCTGGCCCAGCCTGCTCCCACAGGCAACGCCGGTGGCTGACTCAGCAGGTTTCCGTGGGCGAGCCAGCTGCCCGCCCCTGCCGTGCTCTGCCCGGACTTTGCCCACCAAAGGCCACCGGCCGGGCAGATGTGGCTCACAAGCTGTAAACAAGCGCCGTGGCTGTGACGTCCCTATGCCTGTGTGCCGCCCCTATGCCCGTGCCGCCCCAGCTGGGCAACGYGCTCCCCAGGGCGCACCCTCGGCAAAGTGCCAGGGACCAGCCAGGCCACCCCATCCCCACGCGTCCTGCCGGCCGGCCGGGCGATGCTGCGCACCCACCGCTCCCACGGGGACGTTCCTGTCCCCAGACTAGAGGGCAGCTAGACTTAAGTGTCACCTCAAATCGCACATCCCCATGGAGATATTTTTCTTCTGAACACTGCAAACTACTTCCAGCACAAGGTGGGGCATTTCAGGGTTCCACAGCTGTTCCTGGTGGGAACCCAGAGCCAATGGGGTAGGGATGGGGCCGGCAGCCTCACTAGTGATGTTCATGCCCGTGGCCACYACCCCACCCAGGTCCCTCCTTCCCYGTAATACCTCAGCAGGGACTACTCACCCCGTGCAGGCTGGCTGGCTGCTCCGGAGGGGTCAGCTGGGAGAGCCAGGAGGGGAAATCCTTCTGGGGGCTCTGAAAGAGATCCAGAGGGTCACACAAAGGGTGTCCCCAGTCCCACCTCCATCCCTCACACCATACAGTGTGCTGCCATTTGGAGCCCACCTGTATTTATGTTGGTATGGGTGTAAGTATCACTTTACTGTTATTAAAGGGAATTTTGTGTTTAGGGTGGGTGTTTGCCACCTGTAATTTGTTGCAGCAACCTCCAGCTACGTCCCGCTGCTCAGACAAACATCCACCTCCGAAACGGGCAGGGTTGGGGCTGGCTGGAGCAGTCCCTCCCCCAGCCCCCAGCACACAAGGGGAACCCAAGCACCCCAGCGAAGGACAAGGACTTGGACCCACACTCCTGTCTCCTCTGGAGGGAGCCTGAAGCCCCCGGAGCTGCAGGGAGCAATGCCAAGTGCAGGGCTGGGGACAGTGGCCTGTCCTGGCCCCCCTGCCTGCACCTGGCAGGGAGRGCAGCACCAGCACCCACTCACCTTCTGTCCGGGGGGGAAAATCTGCAGCTCCTCGATGGTGAAGTGGAGCCAGACCGGGGAGGGCTGCCGCAGGATGAACCGCACCGCCGTCACCTGGTCCACGTCGCACAGCATCTGAGGGGGCAATGATGGGGGGGAGCCATCACTGCCGGCGGTACAGCAGGGGCTGGCCAGGCTGGCACTGCTCCGGGGCAGCTTTTGAGATTTACTCCAAAAAAACCCCAACCCACCCCAGATGGAAGGAGCCTGAGGGAGATGTCACCTCGTGGTGGCTGTCTGGGCTGCCACGGGCAGGACCAGCACGGGGACCCTCACAGCTGAGAGGGGCTGGCGGGGGCAGGAGAGGCACCGCGGGGGCCGGCCCGCCGCTGCCGTGGGGGCACGGTGGGGCGTCAGCAGAGGGCCCCAGGGRCCGGGAGCCGGCCGGGGGTGTGGGCAAAGAGGGGTGAGCCCCAGGGGCGTGGGTGATGCCGTGGCCAYTGCCCGGCCGTGCCGACCTGGTGGCGGTGGAGGGAGAAGTAGTCCTGGGAGCCCTCCTCGGTGTGCGGGCAGGGCATCAGGCAGTAGTCCCGCAGGCAGGTCACCCAGCGGCGGGCGCCGGCGGGGCTGGGCCGCTGCACCCGCACGCTCAGGAAGGCCGTGTAGAAGTTCCTGAAGGTGATCTCCTGCACCTGCGGGGCCGCGGCCTCAGCCCCCGCATCGCACCCGCACCAGCG